>PVKM010019447.1:0-24204 GCA_004027735.1 Carollia perspicillata
TTCACAGCAGGGTGGCTTGTTCAGAATGAGGGACTGGCTTCCAATAGGCTGGTAGCCGGTCCCTAGTGGCATCTCGGCGGCGGCGGAAGGCCAGGAATTCCTCCCGAAGTGCGGCACAGCGGGCCTCAGGCCCAGGAGTATGGGAAGTGCTCAGGAGACAGCCCAACTCTGGAGTCTTGGCACCTGCAACAGGAGGGCAGAACAACCAGAGGGAAAAAGTCTAGAGGTTCACTGGTACCATGAAGCTCCCCAGGGCCTGCAGGTCAGATGAACCAAGGGAGGAAGAGGAAAGAGCCTGGGGCTCCAGACCCAACGGGG
This sequence comes from Carollia perspicillata, assembly GCA_004027735.1. NCBI lineage: Eukaryota > Metazoa > Chordata > Mammalia > Chiroptera > Phyllostomidae > Carollia > Carollia perspicillata. The sequence goes on from PVKM010019447.1 coordinate 319, forward strand.
AACAGACTTGGTCCTAAGGCTGTGAGGGAACATGGACGAGCAAGGCCAGGGGTGGCTGCCTTTCTGGAGAGCTCACACACCTAACTCTGACTCAGCTTCAAGTCGGGGTCGAGGGCCAGCCAAGCCCAGGTATAGAGTCTCCAGCAATTCCATGTCCCCAGTGAATTCTGAATCCCATTCATAGTTCTCATCCACAGATGTGTTTCTCCTATAAAAAGGGACAAATGTGTGGGGTGGGTGGAGGAATAGAGGGTGGCCAGAAAAGCCAAACCCTAGGCTTCAGATAGGGCCACGAGTTTTCCCCAGAGGATCCCTAGACTTCAGGCTGAAGCTTCTAAAAGGAGACAAGGTCCCTTGGCCCCAAAGTGGGAGTGGAACAGAGAAGGCAGAAGATATCAGGAGAGGGGTAGTGAGGAAGTCTGAGACGACAGGCAGGACTAGGGCCAGGGCAGGGGTGTGCAGGGATTGCCCTTACCTCTTGCTGACTGTCACCACTTGCTCCCTTCGGGGCCACCTCTCAGGGCCACTGGCCCAGCTGCTGGTGTCTCCTGGAGTGGGGCTGAGGTAGCTGCCTCCTGCTGATGGGGCAGTGGAAGGGGGCCGAAAGAAAGAGGCACTGCCCCGCCCACTGCTCTGGCTGGTGAGGCTGCCCCAAGGGGCAGCAGGGACAAGGCTTGAAAGCAGCCGTTCCCTCAGTGTCCAGTCAGCCAGTGCTGTGTATGCAGGCTCTGTGGCAGCCCCAGTACAGACTACAGCTCCAGGAAGTACTACCCTGGGGGATTCCGGTGGGGAGTCCAAGGGTTGAAGGAGAGGTGAGGTCTGGCAGGGCTGAATGTCCGTGTAATCTGAGGGTACAGCAGAACCAGGCTCCTCAAAAGGGGGACAGTCCCCATCCACATTCATCTCCCGGAAGAAGGGCAGGCTCAAGTACTGGAGCAGGGGTCCCGCACCTGGCAAAGGACTGGGCGAGGATGCCAGAGAGGGCTCCATAGGGCTGATGTCTGCTATGCAGAGGGGCTGGGGCAGCCCACTGGGGCTGCTGCTGCTGCAGTCATAGGACCTGGTCTGACACTGGGCCAGGGTCCGAGGTTCAGTCTGCTCAGGGCCTGACCTTTCTTGAGGGATCCCCACATTGGGTCCCATCACAAAGCGCCCATCTGGTCCCCGGCAAATGGGCTCCAAGGGCAAGGGTCCCCAGCTATATGAAGGATCTGGAGGGGAACTGGGGGGTCTAGTAGGCTCCCCACAGAGCAGACTCTGGCACATGCTGGGGACTGGGGAAGCCTGGAGCTTCAGCTTGGCCACACTGTCAGGACTGCCTGAGCCTGGAGCAGACCTAAGGAAGGACAAGAGATCAGGGTCTTTGGTAATGGCCATCCCTTCTCCCAGGAACCAGCCTCAGGCCTGGATAGGTTTGGTACACAACAGAGCAGAGCTAGGAAAGCAAGTGAAAAAGGACCCATATGGAAAGATGGAGGGAGGCACAAACAACATTGGACCAATCCCAGGCTGGGGCTCTGCAAACCCATTATCACTTCTCACTTCTGTTCCACCTCCCAGGGCTCCCACCCTGACGTACAGAAACCAAGAATAGGGGCACACTGTGGGGAGGCAGGAGGAAGGACTTACAGTGAAGCTGACAGCCGGGGTGGAGAGAAGGTAAGAGGTAGATCTGTAAGGGCAGGAGAACCAGAGGTGACACAGGCAAACCAGGGCCTTCCAGGGCCCCAGACATAGACCCCCACCCAACAGCAGGTGCTCAACTGGGATAGAGTAGGCAAGGCAGGGTGGAGGATGGAGGAGGAAGAGCTTCCCTCCAAGTAGGAGGCACTGATGGGAGCTGGCCCTACCTTGGCGGAGGTGCTTGCGGTGGCGGTGGCGGACGGCTCTGCGTTGGCTGGTTAGGCAAGCAGCCAGGATGCTCACAAGGACAGCCACCCCTAGGAAGCAGAGCCCACCCAGAACACCAGCCAGTACAGGCTGTGGCAGGAGGCCTGGCAGCTGGGTGCGTGATGGGTAGACCTCCAGGCCTGCAGAAGTGGCCAGGAGAGAGGATCAGTGTCCAGACTCAGTGGGCTCACAGACCCTAGGCCCCAGCCTCATCCCTCCCTCCAGGTTCTCACCAGAAGTGGAGACGTTGGCCAGGTTGCTGGGATTGCTGACATAGCCACCGGCCAAGGCCACAAGGCGAAACTCGTAGAGAACATCCTGGGAGTAGAGGTGTCCAGGAAGGAGGTCAGGGCCCAGCCTGACCACTCACCCCAGCCCCATTTGGAAAGACAGCAGTTGAAAGGTTAGGATGAAGCAAACAGAGAAAGGTAGTCAAATCTTGGTGAGACAATCAGATTTGGGGAATGGAGCTGGGGCCTGGAGAGCCACAGAACCTCCTGTGCCAACCTCCCATACTAACCTTAATAAGGCCAGGCACCAGCAACTGCATTTCCGTGCCTGCCACGGCCCCGTCCAGCACCTCCCAGCCCTGGGCGCCTTGTCGGCCCTCTAGGATGTAGCCATCCAGTCTCTGAGGGACCAGTTCTGGGGGATCCCAATGCAGTAGTACCCCCCGGGGTGTCCTCACTGCCACCAGACCTCTGGGAGGAGACAGGGGAGGTGCCATCTCTGTCACAGGAAGCCTGGGGGCAGCTGGTGTGGTAGAAAGCCCTGAATGGGATAGACAGGCATGGTAGAAATAGGATTTCTAGTGCCCTTCCCCACTTCCCCTGGCTTGCCAGAATCCCCAGTGTCCAACCATTCTTCCAGATCCCCTAAAGACAAGCCTGGATCATCTTCCACAAATTCCTCTGGGCCCCAAGCTTCTCAGTACCTATGACCCCTCCCACCCAGATCCTCTCATATCAGGGCTTTTCCTACCAGCCCTTCTCCATCCTTATCTGCTGCTCTGGAGTGAGAAGTCTCTCACCTTCAGGGGCAGACAAGACGATCTCGCTGAAGGGCCCACTTCCCAGCTTGTTCTGAGCTAGGACACTGAACTGGTACTGGCAGTGGGGCTGCAGCCCTGGCACAAGGAGGTGAGCAGCCCCCACGGGCACTGCCAGGGATACCCAATCATGGTGGGCTCGGTCTGGATGCTTGGCCCTGGAGGACATGAGGAGATGGAGGTACCTCATCAACTAGGAAGACCAGGAAGCTTGGAGTCCAGAAAGCTGGCCCCTCCCCTCCCCTCAACTATCCAGGGTCACCTAAAGATTCTCAGTAAATCAGGCAGCAGAGCTGGGGCAGGGCTGGGATAGAGGGTGGGAGAAAGGGCAGAAGGCCAGAGAGAATCAGGGTGGGAAAGAGAGGAGTGGCCTGCATGTCACTCACAATGGGGTATACCAGACACTGAATCTCTGCAGATAGCCACCATCAAAGCCAGGCTCCCAGGAGACATTGGCACCCTTGGGTAAAGGCACCACAGACACATTGGTAACAACGTGGGGGCTGGTGCCTGGGTAGGGAGGAATGGAAGGAGGGATAATGGTCAGGGCCATGAGGGAATGTGAAGAACTAAGAAAAGCCCAGAGCCTCTGCTCTCCACCCATCACACCAGGGATCCCCCACCCACTATCCCCAGCTGAGCCTCTAAAACTGATTCCCCACCTCCTATCCCATGTGGCTTCCTGCATGCAGCCCACAGCCAACTACGCAGACACTAACCCAGCACGTAGACATATGTGGAGGTGGCCACTTGGGCTACAGCATTGCTGGCGATGCACTCCCAGTGCCCATGGGCCTCCTTGGTCAATGGTCGCAGGATGAGGCTACTGTTGCTGTCCACCTGGGCCTGGCCCTTCAGCCCCTGGCCCACCTACAGAACCACTGGTCAGCCCTGAGGACACATGCTGCCACCCCTCACCAAGGGCGCCACTTGTCTCTCCGAGCAGCTCCAGCTTCCTCCCCACCCTGCCTCTGAGAATCTCTCCCTTCCCACATTCTCCTTTCTACAAAATGAACAGGGACCCAAAGAGGAAGGGGTATACTGGCCAGAGTACAGGCAAAGCAGGCTCAAGAGCCTTACCTTGGCCCAAGAGACAATAGGAGGTGGGTCTCCTTGAGCAGAGCAGGGGATGAGTAGCTCCCGCCCTACTTCTTGGAAATATTCTTCTTTGGGCCGTTCTTGAAAAGCTGGGGGGGCCTGCAAGCCAGAGTTGGCATTGGGAAGGGCCTTTCTCATACTGCTATACTCTTTCTGGGGCTCCTGGTACCACCACATCTCAGCCTCATCTCTCACTATCTCCCTAGTTCCATGTCTCTATTCCCTGATGGGATAGAGAACACTGAGGGGCTGGGAGGTCTCCCTGGAGGTGCACAGGCCCCTACAGAACACCCCCAGAGAGAGGTGGTATGGTCAAGGTTAGTGAGAATAGGGGTGGAAAGAGTATCTGACTGTGGATGTGCTGTGTGACTTATGTCCCATTTCCCTAGTACCACCTCAGCAAATAAATACATACATACATACATATATACATACATACATACATACATACATACATACAATTGGGGATGGCATCTGACAGTTGCTGCTATGACCACCACAGGAAACACAAACTTAGAAGCCCCCCAAAACAGCCCTCTACCCAGTCAGTTCTCCCCATACAGGTACATCTTCAGCCACATGACCCACTGCAGCTGGCTAACCCTGAGCCTCACCTTGAGCAGCACGCGGGTCACTGGGGAGGGCCCTGCAGTGCCAAGACTGTTGTAGGGGGTACAGGAGTATTCTCCCAGAACATCCTCATTCCCTAGGGCAATGACGAGTGACCCTTCTGGGCCCTGGGACCAGCCAGGGAACTGTAAGGAAGACATGATAATGAGAGAAAGTCAACAGAGACAAGAGCAGTGAGGACAGGTACAAGAAGCCCACAACTATAAAGAGAATAGCACAGCTCCACTTTCCAGGCCTGACCTCTCAGCATCCCAGTCCTCTATCTTTCCTGGAGAGGGGCCACTCACAATAGCTGTGTAGGCTAGGACTACACGACTCCAGGGAATACAGTGTGGACAGCACCCCTGCAGTTGAACTGTATGGGGGCTCCCTGCCTGCTGGGACATCATCTGTTTGTCTTCCCAGCACTCCATGACTAAACTCAGCATCTTCCACCCCAAATCAGATCCTTTTCCTGGCTTCCCTATTTCTCCATTAAAGGCCCCACTGTCCTTATTAACATCTAACTGCTCCCTCTCCCTCACTCCTCCATCTACATTCTCACCAGGTCTATCCTCACAAGGAAGGCCTACTGTGTAGATGTGAAGCCCATCCACCTTCATGTCCTCCTCTCTAACTCAGGATACATTATCTCTCATCTGGACCACTTCAACAGCCCAAGAACCCCTCTCCCTTGCCCACTCTCTCCCCTTCCATTCCATCCACAAACTTAGCACAGCTATTATACTATCACAGCATTGCTCAAGCAACTTCATTGCCTTCAAATCTTTTTTTTAACATTGAACAAAAACTTATTGAGTATTATTATTGAAGAAGCCCTGGAGACACTAGGATTATAAGATACAATACTAGCCCACAAAGAATTTATAGTCTTTGCAGACAAACAAAGATCCCAAACTCCTGGAATGAGGTAATATTAACTTGCCATCCAGAGTTCTTCCTTTTGGCACCAGCTGTCTTTCTAGCTTTCTCTGCACCATTCATATCCACATAGGTACTCCCACCAAGCTGGATGATTCATTATATCATAGACACTCTATATTGTTTTTTGCTTCTAAGCCCTGGTTTCTGCATGAAAACCAAACCTGGTTTCTGCATGTATGGCCACTCTTCAAGGCCCATCACCAAAACCCCAGGCTACAACTGATCTTTCCTAAACCAGTCCCTACAGAAGGCACTTCATCCCCGGCCTTTCAGCAAAGCGTTTCTATTGCTGTCTTTCCCCTTTCTAAGCTGTGCCCACCTTAAGCATGGAATCTCACTGCTCTTGCTCCACATGCAACACAATGCACAGTGCCTGGCATTAAGTGTATGTTCTAGTAAGTGATTTGAATTAAACTGAACTGACTCCACCCCAGCTGTCATGACAGAAAAAAAAAAAAAAGCTGAGAACTTCATTCCCTTGCCCCAACCCTGTAAGCCTGTAATCCTGTACCTTGTCCAGCTGGAGAGCCTGCCCATCTTTGGTCCAACTAACAAAGAGCAGTGGGGGGTTGGCACGAACTGGGCAGTGGATCACCCCACGCATGCCTATGGGCAGCGGTGTCTCAGGAGGCATCGTTGTTGCCTGGGCTGGGTCTAGGGGGAAACAGTGGCAAATTATGCAGGAGGGCCTTGGCCTGGCCCTGGGGAGGGGAGCAAACTTTGAAAGGAGCTGGGGTCAGTCTTACAGAGCACGGTGAGGTAGGCAGAGGCTGAGGGTGGGCGTAGGAGGCCATTGCTGGGCACACAGGTGTACAGGCCAGCATCATCAGGCTGGACAGCCTGCAGCCACAGGCTCCCATCCACCAGGATCCGCACTCGTGACTGCAGGCGGCTGCGATATGGTATTTGTGGGGAAACATCCAGGCCTTGCTCAGCCAAGAGGCTTCAAAGACTGCCCACCAGTGTCCTACCTCCACCCTCCAGAGCCCCACCTAATGTGGAAGACATTGATGCTGTCCTGGAACCAGCTATAGGTGAGGTTAGCAGGGTACGCCTCAGCCTGGCAAGCCAATGAAATATCCTGGGAGGCATTGACCGTGCTGTTGTTGGGGGGCACCACGATGACTGGGGGTCCTGTGGGGGAACACAAGGGGAAGGGGCATCTCAGTCAGCAATCTTCCCAGAAACCTGAGTTCACTTGTACTATTCTTCCTGGACCTGGCCTCTGAAACACTCATTCACTGAGTTTCACCTGCCCAGAACTCTTTCTCTGCATGTGTGTGTGTCTTGAGGAAGGGTATTGGGTTTAAGTTTCCATTCATTTTTACCCTCTATACCCCTCATCTGCCACATCTCAAACCACCTCTATGTTTCTTCCCCTAATCTAGATACCCAGTACCTTACCTCAGGCTCCCCAACCTCTCCCACTGATGGCCATCCATGCACTGAATGACCATTTATTTTTTTGGCTACAGCAATTTCTGCTCAAGAACCCACAACAGCTGCTGTCTCCTACCATTTGAAACTCAAAACTTCTAGACCCAGCCCTCTTGATCCAACCACCCCCTGCCTGGCCAATCATTTTTTCGTATGTGGAATCTTAGGAATAGCTCGTGTCAGGTCAGTGTAGGTAGCTCGCTGTACCGTATGCCAGGCTCACCGCTGTCCCTGGGCCTTTGCTCTCTGAACCCCCAGCATGGAATGCTCTTCCTAAGAGCCTGGACGAACCACAGAGCCCCTACTCTAACTTCTGCTGCTGCACTGCAGGCTCCTACCACATGAGTAGTCAATAATAGGCAGGCCAGGAGCTCTGCTAAGCACTGCACTGCATCATCTCATTAAACCCTCAGAAGAGCCTTTGTGGGAAGAATTACTGTCTCCACTTGATACATGAAGAAATGAAGGCTCAGAGGCAGAGAGGTTGTGAGGTGTAACTTGCCCAAGGTCAGCAGGGAAGATAGGATTCACCTTCAGGTTTTGCCAGCACCAGAGACTTTGCCCTTAACCATTACCCAGCACTGCATTTTCCAGAGAACCACAGTTCCTAAATGGTCTTACTTTCCCACATAGATGAGAGACTCTATAAAGGCAGAGTCCAGGCCTGTTTCTCAGCTTTCCTTCTAAAGGGAAGGTCTTGTCCAAGAATTATTATGTGCTGCTCATTAATTAAATTCTTACCACAGCCCTAGAATTTGTGGTAGCATATGAATCTCTTTATATAATGGGGAAACCAAGGGTCAAGGGGGTCACATGATCTAACACCAGCACCCATGCTCTTTCCACTACACCATATTACTTTGCACTAAATGTCTATCTATCTGTTTACCAAACCTTTTAAAATTTAAGATGCTAATTTTAGAGGAACAGCCTGCATTGGGAGTTTCCTCACTCTCCTCAGGCCCCTGTCCCAAGGCATAAGTCTCCTCCAAACTCCAGACATGTGCACCTCCAGCCACAAGTCAGGTCTCACATAAAGGTGTCCCAGCTCCCGGCTCTTCCCCCAGAAAGCACCTAGCACAAGCAGCTGGGTGGTGTGGGTGGTGCTGCCCTCAGTACTGGAAGCTTGGCAGGTGTAGATCCCAGAGCTGCCTCGCTCCACCCGCCGAATCCACAGCGTTCCGTTCTGCACCTAGGGTAGGAATTGAAGGGGCAAAACCCCTCCAGCAGGCCTCAGACCCTGCACTTCCAAGGCTGGCCAGCAGAGGGGGCAGCACCCCAAGCCTAGGATACAGAGACAGAACCCCTCCCTCTTCTGGGCCTTGCCAGCTCTGTCCTTCAGCCCCTCTCCCAGGCCTCCACCAGCTCCTCATACTCTATCTGGCACAGCCTGCCCAGCAACATGCTTCACCTGCATCTGGCCCTGGCCCTGGCCAAGGTCCTGTCCTTGGAGCTTCCAAGTCACATGAGGCTGCGGGCTGCCACGGGCCACACAACTCAAGGTCAAGGGCTCCAGTTCCTGAACTTCCAGCACCTGGGGAGGTGTCTCTAGGAACTGAGGGGGTGCTGTAAAGAGAGAGGCATCAGGGGCTGCTAGAGGGGGTATCAGCCTGAAGGCAGAGAGACAAATCAGGGCTGCAGCCCTCAGCCCACCCAGCTTCAGAAGAACGCCCAGCCAAGGGACACCCTGTCTGCTGCACTCAGGGGATGGGAGGGGCAGAATGCAAACAGTAAGAGAACAAATAAGGGTGTCAGCAAGGGTGGGACAGTTGAACCACCCTCCTCTCCCCCTACTGCCAGCCAGGTATCCCATCATCCGGCTCCCAGCTTCGTACAGTTGACCGTGAGAAACACCCAGGAGCCATTAGCAGAATCATCTTCGGGGCTGTGCTTGTCCAGGAAGAGCACGCGGCACTCGTACCAGCCCTGGTCTTCCACCCGAAGCCCCTCGATCTGGAGAGATGCTCCCTTCTGCAGCCGGACTCTCCCTGGAGGAAGAATCCTGAATCAGGGTCACACTGGTCATTCCGAGGGGTCAAAAAACAGGACCAGTCTTTCCCGGTTACCCTGATAGAGTGGGGTCCAGAGAGGCACAAAGGGTCAGTGAGGGGATCCCCTCTGATTACTCCTGCCTTTCAGCAGCAGAAACCTAGTGTAGACAGAGAAACTCAGAGCTCGGGACTGTTATGGGGAGCAGACTGAAGAGCCAACACTTAGTATCCTTGGATTCTTTAAGGATCTGCCCACCCCTAGGCTTTCTGTAGGGCAAGAAGGTATGGATCCCATGAGTACACCTCCTGCCAGAGGACTCTGTCCACAGGAGCCTCAGCAGTGTCTGGGGCCTGAGCAGATACCCAGACCTACCCTATCAAAGCCCCTAATCCCTCAGGGCTATTGTCAGTGGCCTAAATGCCAGAGTCCAGCCCAGCCAGGCAGCAAGGTCAGCAGCTTCCTCACACATACCCTCATACCCCAGGGCACCCAGGCCCCAGCAGATTACAGCCCAGCAAATCTCAGTCAGCATTCACACTACACCACCAGGCTGAGACAGAGGGTGCCCCCAAATCTCTCAGCACCTCCCCTGACAGCCCTACACCCCAAACAACTTCATAGGTCCCTGGCAGCACAACCTAGAAAAAACAGCAGCCCTGATGTATAATCGTCTGGACAAGTTACTGATCTCAACTCCAGTGTATTCATCTATAAAACAAGAGAAATGTAGGTAGAGTGGAGGGAAGAGATCATATAGAGGAGGCCGACAACAGAATGCCTGGCATCAACAGGTTCTCAAATAAAAATTGGTGAACAAGTAAATGAGCTCAAGATTTGAAATTGGCAGCCTGCATTCAATCCTGGCCCTGTCCCATACCTGATAACACATTATCTCCCTTTTCTTTCTATCAGTGAATGGCACTACCATACACTGAGTCACCCTACCAGAAACCTGGCATCACATATTCTGTTACTCATCCCTTTGCTTGATCAGTAAATCTTTCAAATTCTACCTCCTAAATATTTGTCCCTTTCTACCACCTTCACCTTAGTCCTGGATATCTCTTACCTCCATTACTCCATTAGCCTACTGAGAGGTCTTTCATCTCCAGCCTAGCCCTCTACACTCATCAGCTTCCCACCCCACCTTGAACTTTCATATGGATAAAAGACACAAGTCCCTTAGCATTTTGCCCACTCTAACAAACCAGACTGTGCCCCAAATTAACCCTTCCTGATACTAGAAATTCTAAAGCTGCACACTCACCCCCTTCCAATCTGCTTCCATTGTACTTCTAGGTGATCTTTCTGAACTATAATCTAAACCTACAGTGCCCCTAATGCCTTCTAAGAATGATCAAGTGGAGGCCAGCTGTGTGATTGTAGGCAGGGACTTCTTCCTCCCAAATATGAAGTATAGGGGTGTGGATTCTCTAGGAAGGGTGGACCTGATTAAAGGGCTTGGTGTTTAAAACCCCACCTAGGAGATTAAGCCTAGGCCTTGAGAGTAAATATTTAACATAATCACACCCTTCCATCCACCAGTGAGATTCCTCAGTAACCCTAATCTACCTTGCCATAGACTGCATTCTCCTCTAACTGCCATGTGATAGTAACTTTTCATTGCAGTGATCTTCAAGCTCTATAAGAAGGCAGGAGAAGGAAGGGAAATTGAGTGTTGAAAACGGCTGTGCAATATTACACACTGTTAACCTATTTAATGACCCCAAAAATTCCATTATAGAGGCAGGAACTAATGTTAAGCTTCTTTCCAAAACCACATGACAAAGCCAGGCCTTCTTTCTCCAGGTGGTCTTATTTTCCATTGCACAATGGTATTATGATCACGTCAAGCTCAAGGTATTCAGCACTGAGCCCACTCAGTGTGCTCTCACTGTGGGATACTGGTAGCCAGGGGTTAAGAGTGCCCTATGTGTGTTGTGTGTTGACCAGAACATCCAGTGAAGCATACTGCATGTCCGAACTTTTCTGTGCGCTATGGAGCACTAGATCCATTACAGAAGAACAAGATGGCCAGGGCAGGCGGTCCCAAGTCCACATGAGTCCTAGGTCTACCTCCTGGAGGCCCACTCTCCACCCATAGGTCCAAAGACTGATGGACTTGAGACCTCCCAGCATGCAGGGATATGTAAGCAAAGCAGGAGATGTATCTCAGCTCTCACAAGCTCTCAGAAGGCAGGGAACCCACACTCACATTCATGTGAAAACTCACATACACACAGTTCAAAAAATGGTGCTAACTGTGTCCATTCTGAGAGACTATGAAGCAAAAAGAGTACAGAGGGCTTCCAGGAAGCTGTGGCCATGCAGAGGATTTTTGGAGGACAAAAGGCAGTAAGGCAAGATGACTAGATAGAGCAGGGGTGTTCTAAAGCAGAACGAGATAGCTGATTTGTATCAGACAACTCAGGACAGAGAAAAAACTCATGTCCCTTCTGCTGTTTGGGGTACCTTGAAACTCCCAAGAAATATAGCACAAAAGTCAAAAACCAAAAGCAGGTCCCATAGATTAGAAACACTGGCCTAAGACCCACCCCAGGAAAGGTGAAGTAGAATAAGGCATGCCTCTCTTTCCTCTGATGCCTGGTCACATTTCATGCCACACAGACACTCTCTCCATGCTGGCACTTCACACACAATACCTAACTTTATCCTAGTATTTAGTCCTAGACGGTTTTATACTGCTTTTTACTGCTTTCATACTAGTCTATAAATCCAGTCTCCTCAACTAGACTGATTCTAGAATCCTCAATGGTTGGATGTTTTCCCTTCGGTACAGTCCCTAAAGCTCATCACTTATGTGGTGGTTCCTCCTACATTCTAGGCATCAGCCTCACACACAGTCCCAGGCCATCCCCTTCATTTGCCCAGATAGTTTATGACAGGACAGCATTGTCCTTAATAACCTCTACCTCCCGTTGCCTAGCAACAGCAGTTCCCGGTCCCCTACACAAAGAATGGGAGGCCCCTTTCACACTGGGAGGCAGTAGTTAATGGGCACAGGGGCTCCCCCCACTCAATCCCACCCCCAGGAACATGACTCTGCAGACTGGACTTGGCCCAACCAGGAGCTCCAGACTGGGGGCAGGGTGGACACAAAGGGTAGAAATAAAGCCCCAGAGGTTACTGCTCACAGCCCTGGCAGACAGAAAAGAAATCCCATAGGTAGCAAAGTTTCTGGCCAGACCTCAATACAGGGCAGGGGGAAGAGGGAAGGAGAAGAATTGCACATCTGTCTGGTGATGTCTCAGGAAAAGCCTGTCTCCCTCCTCTTCTCCCTTGCAGGCATCTTCTGCAACTGCCCAGCCTCAAACAGTCAGCCCACACCCCTTCCAGACTGCCAGCAGAATTAGGAAGGGTGAGCTGGTAGGCATGGCCACTTTCTCTCCACTTGTCTTAAGCATGGCCCACTTTCATCAATTCTCAGGGGTAGACACATATGCTCCCACTAGGCTGTTTGCCAACAACTGCCCCCAGTTTGAAAGTAAACTCTTCCCTTGGGCAACCTCCTCCCCTTTGCTCAGCCAGCCCCTCAGAGCTCCACCAATCCTATGGCTTCTTCAAGATTCAAATTAAAAATGGAAAAAGGAAAGCCCCCCTCCCACCATCAATGACCTCCTCAGGTGGCCTTTCTTGGACTTCCCCTCCTAAGCTCCTAAAGAACCCTCCCACACTGCCTTGAGACCTGCACTAAACCTCTCAGATGAAGGCTCCAACCAGGATTAAGAAGGAAGCTGAGCCTCTTGAGGGAGCTAGTTGGGGCCCAGGGAGGCCTATACACAATTTTAAAGTCCATACAAGAGCCACTTGAAGCAGCAACCCAGCCCAGCCCCTTCCATTTGCTGATCTTTTGGGAACCTGGCCCTCCCCAGTTCATGTCTGTGCACATGCTCTGTACTAAAACTCAGGCTGAGCTCCCCTGGAGAAGCAGACAGGTCACAGACCCACCCACCCTGCTGTCCCATCAACCCAGATTCTATAGGCCTAGAACCCCACAGACTAGCATTAAAGATTGTGGAGGAGGGAGAGAACAGGGGAGTGAGCTGATAGCAGAGCCAGGGACCAGGACAAGGCCACGTAGAGAGACCAGGAAAGATCAGGATGGAGTCTGGGAAACTTCATGATGAGATCTAGAAAAACAATGAGAGAATTAAGTTGGATACTTGAAACAGGAGGGTGATCCTGAGGCTACAGGATCACCCTCAGAAGAGATCACATGGTGTTCTAAACAGCACATATGTTAGTGTGAATGATAATGAATGTATAAATGTAGCTTGGAAGGACAGTCATGTTTATTAAGCAGAATTGAAGCAGTAGAACTGGAGATGACATCAGGGCAGGGAGAGACAGTTAAAGAGGAACGCCAACCCCAGCCATCTTTGTTGGTCATCCCTCTGACCTGTAGCTCTTACCCACGTAATCAGGGTCCACTCGGGGAGAGTAGAGGCCGAACTGGATGAAGATAGGAAGCAGGAATCCAAAGCGCAGCCACTCAATGACGTGCAGAGGGGGCCGGCCAGCTGGGGGCAGCAGGTCACAGCCCAGCACAGCACTCTCCCCAGCCCGACCCACCACGGGTACCACCTCAGAATTCCCTCGACCTGTATGGTGGATGGCATGAGGAAGAACAGGGGCCCGTGTCAGGGCTGGGAGAGGAGGTCTCATCAGTGTCTCAGGGGGCTCCCTAGGACTCCGAGTAATTGAGGATTGAGGGAACCGTCAACTTCTCCAGAACCCTCACATGCTCACAGAGAACCCCTATAGAACACCCCCACCCTAAGCTAACAGGGAGTTCTTGAGTCCAGCTCACCGTCAACCCCTTGGCTGATGATCAGGCTGAGGATGGCCAGATTGAGGCACCAAACCATAGCCCAGGTGCCTGCTCACCCAGCCCCGCCTATCCACAGGGAGCAAGGTGGAGGGGCCTGGGATGTCCACAGCCCAGCAAGCCTGGTCAATCCTTCTGATCAGTTAACAGGTTTCAGCTCATACTCTTCTGGACAGTTAGGGCTTGACTCACGAAACACCTGATGAAGCTGTTTTCAGGAGCACCACCAGATCTAAATGCCAAAGGCAAGGTGATATGCAGAGTTGGCCAATATTGGAAACTAGGAGAAATCCCACAGTTAGTGAAAAGCTAGGAGGACAGCAAAGGAGGAGAAAGGAGATGAAGCAGATAAGTAGGAGGAAGGGTAACAGGAGACCAGAGATTTTGACACCTGCCCCTTGGCGAATAAGGCCTGGGATGAGAGCAACAGAAAAATGAGGAAGTGCTAGACAGGTCAGGACATGATAGGGGCAGATCTTAGGAAGCACAGAGGAATTCTGGGGAAAGTCAGTTTACTACGGTTCTCAAAAAACTGAAGCAGGAGGGAACTGGGGGTTCCTACACACTCAGAAAAAAATTTCAGGAAAGTATGGAAGGTGGAAGAGCCCTCACAGTCCAGCCTCCTCTTCCTTCTTTTTCCTTAATCATGATTCTAATAAAAAGGTGGCAGGGAGGAGATAGAAATAGTATTGTCTCCAACACCAAGGTCACAAATAAGGACTTTAAAGCTCTCAAAGAGCCTCACTCAGGAGCACAGAGCCAATCAGGGGCAAAACATGGATGAGAACCCCCTGAAAGTGGTCTCCAGGGTACTCCCACACAATTCCTTGCTCCATTTTCCTGACCTCTGAACCCTAAAAGCTGGGGAGCAGTACCTCTTTCTCTATTCAGACTCCGAATATTGCTTTAGCAGTGTGCCAACCAATTGGAAACGGGAAGCTGCCTCCTCCACCATTAGGGACCCAGGCAGCACCCTCCAGGTCTGGGCGGGTCCCTGAGCTGGCAGCTGGTGCCACTTCTTCTTCATGATGCTGCCAGGCAGCCTCCTTCCACTAGACACCCTGACCCAAGTGCTTCACCCCAACTTCTACCACTTGCTCCCCTCCAATAACCTCAGTGCCCAGGATTTGCAGGATCTCCCTTCACCAGCCCTAGGGGCATGGTCCATGAAATCCCAAAAGAGCCATGAGTCCAAGGGGTAAGGCCTGGGAATCGAGGGTCTGGGTGGAGTGCTGCCTTGGGCCTGGCAAATCCCAGTGGACTCTGCTCTGGGCCTCCACCCCACTCTTGGCCTCACAGTTCCGACTGGCTATAAAACATCCCCAGGTCTCTCTGCCTGAACCCTGCCTCCACTTAATGGCCCTGTGCCTCCCGACAACTCATGGGAAAATATTCCCCTTGCTCCCCCCTGCCTCTAGCCAGCTCTCCCATATTTCCCCAACAAATTTCTTCCCAAGTGTATAGGAACCCCTAGTTCCCTTCTGGCTCACTTTTCTGAGAACCTCAGCAACACAGGTTTCCCCAGAATTCCTCTGCTTTTCCTAAAAATTTTCCAACTCCTCTGTCCCCCAACATATCCTCACCTGTCTGGTTTCACCACGCAGCACTCCTTCATTCTCCCTGTATCCCCATTCCAGGTGTCTCAACTTCTCATAGTCCCACTCCCCAAATGCCCATTTTTCGAACCTGATCTTCAATTATATCTGGTCTTCTGCACTTCAACGAACTCCTTTGTCTCCACCAGAATCTCCACCCGCCCACTTCTCCCATCCACTCCTCCCCGGAATTTCCTTCCCTGTAACTCTCCTGCCTCGGCCCACAATACACTTCTGTTGCCCCACCCCCAATTTCCTTCGTCCTCGCCTTCTCCAGACCCCTGAACTCCTCGCTTTTGGAACCCACAAAGGGCCAGTCCCCCCCCCCCCCCCCCACACACACACACGCCCGCGCGCGCATTACCTCCAGAACTCCTCCAGTTCCCAAGGAACACCCACCCACCAAAAATTCCACTTCGCTTCCCAAAACTCTCCTAGTTTTGCACCCCAGAGAATTCCACTTCTCTGCAAAAGTCTCCGGCGTTCTCCTGACCGCCGGACTCCCGCACCTTTATCCCCCAGACTGCACTCTCATCCCATCCCCTTTAATACGTCCACGCCCTCACCTGCAGGCAGATTCTCTGCTTCTCTCCACTCTCCACACAATAGGAGGCGGAGCACCTCCCTCCACAGACACAACCAGCGCCTCCGGTCGCCCTGGAGACCGCCAATCCTCGTCCGCGGAGGCCACTGTAGACTAAGAGGGTGGGGAGGCGGGCGCGACTCCCCGGCGGCTTGGGACTTGTAGTTCTTCGCGAGCAGGACTCGGCTGCTAGTGGGCAGGTTGCCCTCTGGTGGAGAGCTGTGCGACCAGCCGCGGAAAGGCCGGAGGGGCGGCTGGTCAGGGCCCCTGCTCCGGGAGGCGCTGGAGCCGGCCCCCTGCTGGCTCCAAGCTCGCCCTCCTTCCCACGTGTTCTCCCTTTCACCCCCTCCTTGCCCTAAACGGCTTAAAGAGCCGCAGAAGCTGCAGCCAGGGTTGAAATCTGATCCAGGGGCACGAGCACCCAGCGGGGAGCAAGACTCCTTTCCCTCCTCCCAAGGGATCCAACTAGCTCCCGGACTCCTCTGATCTCCTTCTTCATCCCCATCCCTACCTCCTCCAATTTCTTCTATAGCCGGACTGGAAATACCTGTCTGCAACTGGCTAGCTCCCAGATCCTGCCCAGGCACTTCCCGCTGGGCGCGCGGGGGCGGGTCGGGGGCGCGGAAAAGGCTGCGCCCCAGATGTGGTTGCCAAGTCCGCTCCGCCGCAATGCCCAGCACCAACCACCCAGAGAAACTGGCCCAGAGGGGAGAAAAGAGAGACGTCTCGACATAGGAGATTGAAAGAGGAGAAATGAAATGTGATCATTTACCGAAGCCTTGCAGGTGCCAGACTCTGAACTCCATGTTTTGAAACTTGTGCAACCTGCACCGAAACCTTGTGAAGAAGGTTTGGTTTGGGTGACTAATGAGAAAACATAGGCTCAGCGAACAAGATGAAGTAAATTGCCCATGATTTCCCATCTAGTATATGGCAGAGCCAGAGCCCCATTCAGACCCAACCTGGACCTCATCATCCCACCCCTTGGGACACTTTAACCACAAGCACAAAGATATCTTTGCATGTCTGTCCCTCTGAGCTTTCTACTTCCTTACCTTGCTGCTGCCTTACAGATGGATGCAGCACTGTCAGGCATTCCCCACCAGGCTTGAGCAGTTGTGTCTTCCTTCAGGAAGACTTTCCTGAAAGCAGCACACTGATCACACCCTAGTCTGAACTCCTACCACTCAAACATAGTGGACTAGGCATCTGATTCATGGACTCGTGGCCTCAAGGTCAGGCAAGACCTTACAGAATGGGTCTAACCACTGTTCTTACCAGTGTCCCTGCCTCACCCTCCAGGTGATCAGCCAGCCCCATCTGACCACATTCTGGGCCAGGAAGCTCATCACCCACCACCATCCCATCTGTAAGGGGACTCATTACTGGAAAGTTCTCCCAGGTATAAACATCTGGTTGCCTGAGATGGAAATGTGGAGGGGGAACCAGAGGATGAGGGAAGGCAATGGTATGGTCTCTCCCACCATCCCTCCAGCAAATTCTCCCAAAGTGGCAGCTTTCAGCATTACTTAGCACTGTAACAGATTGAGCTAACAATTCGACTGTAATGAAACATGTTAAGTATACACACAAGAAAGCAAGGCCAGGCAAAATGCCTAGGAAAGACAGCTGAAGCATCTTTTCTTCTTGGATTCTCATCAACCAGCAGGGGAAGGGCTCCCTTCCCCACAGTGTAATGGGCTACACATCTGGTCCAAAGGTTTTATTTCATTTCTTTCTCCTTTTTTTAAAGATTTTTAAAATCTATTTTTAGATAGAGGGGAAGGAAAGGAAAGAAGGAGGGAAACATTGATCAGTTACCTCTTGCATGCGCCCAACCTGGGACCCAGCCATGTGCTCTGACTGAGCATTGAACCGGGGACCTTCTGACCTTTCACTGTGCACAGTTGGTTGAGTGTCCTCAACCAACTGAGCCACACCAGTCAGAGCCAAGGTTTCATATCTTCTACCTCCAGTGTTTTCTTAAGAATAAGATAATCTCACTTAAACAGTAAAATAACTTTTTGTAAACTTGAAATTTAAATGATTTTCAATCTTTAAAAATTTGTGATGTCATTTTTTGAAATTTATTTTATGTTTTATTATTATTGAATTTTGCTGTGATTCCAGTGTATCCTGTTGGATTTTTGGTAAGAAAAGGAGCCTAGCTCTATAACTCATTCCCTTACCATGCCAGAAATATTGTAAAAGGTGAGGAAAAAAAACCCAAAAAACAAAAACTCTAGTCCCTGAAGCTCAAAACTAAAAATCTTCCTCAGGTTGTCCTCAACCCACAATCATTACTCTCTGGTAAAGTTTATCTACCCATTTAGGATTCTACCTAACCAAGGTTACAGGTACCCCATGTATTCTTAGCTGTTGATAAAAAGATCAGAAAAGGTTGTCAGTTCCAGGAACTTCAATGACCACATGCCCATGAACACTGGTCCTGGGGCCTGATGAGAAAGGAAGTATTGTTTCTCCCAGATTGTCATGTAACTTGGTGTGCCTGTCTTCTGTCCCACTGAGAATCTGGCTTCATGAGCATGTGGAGCCTGTCTTGTTCATCCTTGAATTCTCCCATAGCCATTAGTCTCTCAGAGGGGCCCAGGCCACCTCTCCAGACTCATTTGTCACCCACTCCTTTATCACATGCAATGTGTAGTTTTGCAGTCCCTAGCATACACTGCTCTTTCATATAGATTTTTCCCCTTTATCTGCTGACTATGATGTCCTTTTTCTCCCGTCCCTGGACTCCCTGCTACTTACCAGTCAAATTATGTTTGGCTCTTCTCTCCAGGACATCCCACACCTGATTCACCACACCCTTCCTCACTTTTACCCAAAGCCCTTGACACACTTCACTATAATTATTTTCACACACCCTATAAAGTTCCTTGAGGGCAAACAGTGTCTTTTCTTCCTCTCCAGTGCTAGCCCAGTGCCTGACATTAGCAGGTTCTTAAATGTTTGCTTGTACCTGTTTTAAAGACTGAGCAAACTTTACAAACAAAGTACTATCAGGTGATTGTTATCCTGGCTTCCTGCAAAGGAGGATGCCTGGGCCTCTCTGAGCTTATATTCCACTTCCTTGAGGGTCTCAGCCTTCCTCCTCCAGGCAGCCTTTCCTTTCTCTGTTCAGAGACTGCATGAGAGAAGAAGGGGCTTTGTCAAATTCCTTTCCTGGAGGTAGGGAGGATGAAATTACTTTCCTGGGCTCAATAAGCATAATGTACTATCCATAGATAGGGTTAATCCATCTGAAGACAGTTACCTTTTTACCTTTTCTATGACCAGCACATTCACTGTAGCAGCCATGAAGTTGTCACTGAACTTCCTTTCAAGAGAAACCTTGCTCATCTTCAGCTACAAGAGGTGCAGTTAACTGACAGCTTCCAGCTGCTGGGGCTGCAAGGTCTGTGTTCCTCCTGAACAGCCATTGGCTGTACACAGTGAAGGTGCTAGCTCATAGCTCAGAGCTCCCTGTGGAGTTAGCAGACACTGCTCTGCATCTTGGTCCCAGGCTCTCCTTGCTCAGTTCTGCTTCCTTCTCCAGCTTTTAACATGTTCAATCAGTTACAACACCTTCTTCATACACTGCACAAATCTTTTTTTTTTTTTTTGCATTTCAGTTGTGTCTTTACCTTTTTGAAATAATAAAGCATAATATGGCAAAAATGTTGTATATTTTCTTCCATCTTAATATTAAAATGACTGCACAAAAGTTCACCAATTTTGAAATGCACACTGATATGACAGCTGTCACAATAGAATCTAATAAAATTGTTTTGAATGAAGTTAAAGACCACTAAGCACTACTAGAGCCATCTTACAGAAAAAGCCAAATTAACTTTTTGGCCAACCCAATATTTCCTTGATGGTCATGCCATTGTAGCTGTTACTAACAAAAAATATTTGGGGCTACATTTTAAGGAATATAGATAATTATCAACTAGAAAGCTTTAATATGCTTACTTAGGACAGTAAGATTAGTCAAACATTACAGCATGAAAACTCTGGGATACAAAGATGAAGTTGGTTCTGTTCACATTACATCTATATAACACCTAATGCCAGATATGTTGCAAAATATCCAGTCAAGTGATTGTCCAGTCTTAGTTTGATTACCAGGGGCAGAAACTACCTCACAAAGTCACCCAGTGCATTCTAGACAGTTCTGACCATTAGAAAGATTTCTGATTCTTTGTACTCACCCTCAATCTGATTTGATCCACATTATATCCTCACAAAATAATTTAAAGTTTTTCTGTTAGGTATGATAGATAGTAAGCCAAGGTAGGGAGGAGGGGGGAGACATGTCTCACCCATTAACTCAGCGGTCCTGAGCCTGGTCTGATAATATTGCCAGGTGTTCCAACATCACAAGAAACATCATACTAGCAAAGGCAAAGGGGAGCCTTTGAAATTCTATATGTATCATTTCCACTATCTTGGAAAGAAAACCTTTGAAACTGTATATTCAACCCAAGGTCTGGAAGGGGGAAGAGGTGGGGATCTACAGTACCCAAAGAAGAAAACCATAAAACGACTTTGGTTAACTGCCTACCTCTGGTCACTGTCTGTTTTACAAGAGGGTCTCTAGTACTTACAGAAAGAGTCCATAAAGAACTTTGGGTAACTGCCTCAACTTTAACTAACTGCCTCCTGTCACATATCTGTTTTACAACAAGATGAATGAATGTGGTCTGGAGCAAGATGAGAATTTAGGGAAACAGACACCCACACATATCTTCTTTTGGGTAATCACATTCCCCCAGGGAAACTGGCACCATCTTTACCCACCAATAAATATGTAACTCCCTCACCCCCATCCCGCCAACTATTTAAGTCCTCAGGACAAAAGACCTAGTGATCTTGCCTTCTTTGCTTTTGCCACCCATGTTCTTGCCACCTTGTTTTTTGCCACCCAAACCTACTACACCTTTTGATCTCACCTTGGCAAAGCCCATTCTCTTCCATGAGAATGTATCACTAATAAACTTTGCTTACACGCTAATAGGCTCGCTGACCTGTACATCTTTAATGCGTAGTCAAGAACTGAGTTTCTCTGTTACTCAAGAACTGAGTAACATTTCCATTTTGGCTTTTTTAAAGAGGGTTAGATTTTTCTTCCTCTGAATAAGTCTCTCAGTTGGCAACATAACTAGCTTGAAATGCAATAGAAAGATTTCATTCATTCATTCCAAAAATATCAGTTGAGTTAGATGTGTCTAGCCTGGGAGCCAGTAACAGTGGGACATACAGAGATATTTCAAAAGATGGAGTCTGTCTAGGGAAATAAAGATGTTTATAAGATCAAATGATCACAACTATATAGGAGTTGCCGAGCCTGGAGAGAAAGTGTTCTAAGAGTTTGAGAGAGGTGGTGATATGTCTGGTGGGTATGGAAACATAGAGGGTGGGGACTCTATGAAAGCTTCACATAGAGCGAGAATACACTTAGGAAGTGGGATCTGAGCTGAATTGATGGACAGGAAACCTGAGTCAATGGATAAACTCTCTTGACAATGAGGCTCAGAGAGAGAAATCTTCCCAACATGGAGGAGGAGGGGCTTTGTGAGAAAGGAGGAAGTTAGAGGGCTGGAGATAAGGTGAGGATTATTTCCCTCTCTTCAGGATAGCTAATCAGTCACTGTCTTTAGTAGCGTCCTGACAGCTTGTCTTCTTCACAGCCTTGTGTGCTGACCAAGTCACATCTCCTAGGGCATGGGGCTGCTGACAAGTGGACCCTTCCTCAGCTGCCCCTGCTCTTGCTGTACCAGGAAGGTGAGAGAGACTGCAGCTCCAGGACAAAAGTGTGTCCTTCCTTCTCTGTTCTGTTCTGCTGGGTCTTCGGTTAGCAAGGCACTTACTTTGCGGCTGAATGCTTCTGCTCTTCTGGACTGAAAAGGAATAGGGTATGGTGGCTTCAGGACAGGATCAAGAGATGAGGAAACCTGGGAATATGGAAGGGAGACTAGCTCCATAATGGCAAACAGAGAGGGTAAAATTTGGAGGGTGAGGGCACAGATGGAAGCAACTCCTGGTAGGTGTTCAAATCAGGTGCAGCAGAAAGCTAAAGCCAGAAGAGGCAGCTGGAGGACAAGACTGAGTGTGGGACCATAGCAAGTTGCTCAATAGAGATTGAGACCACAGCCCTGCTGCCAGTCCCAGCAGCCCAGATACATCAGCTGCCTTTCTATCTGTTTTCATATCTGTAGCCAAAGGAGATTTTGGAGATGGTGTGGATCCCAAGGAAATGGTTGCAGTCTTTCAGGAGTTCATCAGTTACCCCTGGAAATGCTATTTGATGCAGAGGTAGAGAACATCATCTGGTCCTCCCACATAAGGCTTGCTACTGTGGTGCCAGGGAAAGAGAGACATTCAGCTACCATCATGGCGACCAACCCTCGATACCAGGGTTGAGTAAGCTCCCTGAATCCCGACTACTCTCTGCATATCAACAATCTGAGTTTGGAGGACTCAGGGCCTTACCAAGTTCAAGTCAACCTGAGGACATCCCAGATCTCCACCATGCAGCATTACAATCTACGTATATACCATGAGTTTAGTTTGGGAACTGCAAATCTGCTTTCTCTGGCTTTCCTGAGCTTCCCATGCAAAGGAGGAGGTGTCTCATTACTTGGGATTATGACTTGAAAGGCTGTGACTGAAAGATAGACTGTCCCCACTGTACCTAACCCAGCACCTGGGCTGCCACCACAGGTAGAGTGACCTGAAGCAGCAAAGCACTGGGGCATGGAGGCTCTTTCTGTGGAGGTACCCAATGTAAAGAGGTCAGGGGTTTTGTGTGTAGATCTCTAGGAGACTTTCTCTCCCAGTGAGAGTTTACATGGGGGTTGAGGAGGGTGAATGCCACTTCCGTTTTTTTAGCCTTTTTTACTCTTTTGTGTGATTTGAGGGTTACTAATCAGTGACTCCTCTCTATTCCAATGCAAGTTTCTTCTAAATGCCTGTGACACTGACTGATATTCTGGCTTAAATCTTGCTGAGACACTGATTAAATTATAAATGTCCCTGAGAAGGGGACAATATATGTTGGGATCAAGGAGGTAGAATGTGTTTGGAGGAAGGCGGGGTGCCAAAGTAAGAGAGGGAGGCAAGGTATAAAAGTGAGGTAGAAGATGCCACAGGCAGTTCTGTCTGCCTGAGCAGCTGCCTGGAGGACCCTGGACTGTATGCTGACTGAATTTTGTTAGTTTTTGCTTATGTGTTGTTTGGGTGGAGGAGCTCTCAGAGCACAGCACCCATAACACAATGTTGAAGAACTGAGAAAAACAGACCCAAACCCTGATTTCC
This sequence comes from Carollia perspicillata, assembly GCA_004027735.1. Taxonomy (NCBI): domain Eukaryota; kingdom Metazoa; phylum Chordata; class Mammalia; order Chiroptera; family Phyllostomidae; genus Carollia; species Carollia perspicillata. Next base: position 23,685 of record PVKM010019447.1, read on the forward strand.
TAGAGGGCTTTTGTGTTGCTGCTTATCTAGGATGGCTCTCACAGCCTCACATCACTGTGAACTTTGAGTTCTCTGGCAAAGGTCCCTGAAATATATCCCTGATATGCTCTGTTGAGAAAGCAGGCCCAGATGTGACCTACAGCTGAATATCCTTGGAGGATGGCCATGACACAGCTCATGAAGGCTCTGTCCTCTGCACATCCTGGAGCCCTGGGGACAATATCTTCTCCTACACTTGCAGGGCCAGCAACCCCAGACAACCATGAGCTGGTTCAGGGTCTCAAGGCCATTACCTCCCTCCCTCAGTTCTTCCCACGAGAATACATAGAATCTAGAACCTAACTCCCTCCCATGGAGACTTTGATGTCTGGATTGGGGAGGGAGCCCTCCCTTCTCTTAGAACTCCCAACTTCCAAAGTCTCTTCTTTTGCTCAGCTTGACATTGCTCCCCTGATCTCAGTTCCTGAGCTTCTGTGAATAGAATTAGTATTTCCAGGACACTTGCACAGAAACATCAACT
>PVKM010019448.1:0-24228 GCA_004027735.1 Carollia perspicillata
CCTCTAGACCTTCATACTTGCTGTTCCCTCTTCTTGGAACATTCCTTTCCTTCTCTTCCCTCATCTGATGAACCACTATTCATCAGTCATGTCTCAGTTTAGAACTCACTTCCTCTGGAAATCCCTGAGCCCTTTAGACTAGACAAGATGCCTCTACTCAGCCCCCAAAGAATCCTGTACATCTCTTATCATAACATATTACTGTACTTGATTGCAATTGCTTTAAAATCTTTTCTGTCTCCCTGTTGAATGCAGCTTTGTGAGGACAGACACCTTGCCTGCCTCACTCACCATTGCCACTAGCAAGTACATACCGAGTGAGTTAGTTCTGAGCTCTCCACCCCACTCTGAGGACTTGTTGGTCTGCTCTGTCCCTCAGATATTGTCGAAGGAAACCTGAAGTCTATCATGAGGCTGGTCCTTGCCTTGGCAGCTCATTTCAAACCTGGCCCTGGCAGGACAGTAAGCCAAGGAAAGGACTCCAGAGCCCCTCTGCAGAGTCACCAGCCACACTGTGCCACTGCTGTGGCCCAGGGAGCAGCTGCTGCCCTGGCTGATGTGTGTCACGACGTGTCACGGTCGGGACGGGATGTCTTTCGATACAGACAGAGGTAAGGGTAGAAATCTGAGGATGGCAACTTGACTCTCTCTGATACTTCTTGTCTTAAATGATAGTGTGCAGTAGATGAAAATATCACCTAAACAGGTCCACTCTGCAGCAAAGAGCGTGGGGTGGAGGCTGTAGAGGGCACGTCGGATGAGAAAAGCCCTTTCTGTTAGAGAGCTGTGTTTGCATTCAGCAGAAAGTACAGGAATTGCATATGTTATGTTTTGCTCTGGTGCCCAGAATTTTAAATACATGCTCGTGACACTGTGTGTTTTCTTCACTGGGAGATGTATGGAGGCGATGTTCTAGTTCATCTGGGAGAGTCTCTCCTGGGAATGTGTCCTGAAGGTCAAGCTGTCCTGAAGTTATGGAGCTTTGGCGGTTGTGTGTCTGCTAAGCATGACCCTGAGATGTAGAGAAGATGGGTGAAATTACGTATTTTTGTGTCTGTCTTCTCTGCTAGGTTTCAAGTGTCTTTAAGGCAGGAGCTCTGCTTTATTTATCTTTTTCCCCACAGTGCTCACAAAGTGGCCGTCTGCCAGCTCTTGTTGAATTGACCTGAAGGATTGACATCTTCTCCTTTGCTACTGTCCTCTGTCTTTAGGAACAGCAGCATGGATGAGGAGATTGAGAATCCATACTGGAGTGTGCGGGCTCTGGTGCAGCAGTATGAAGGGCAGCAAAGGTCCCCGTCTGAGTCTAGCTGCTCCAGGTAACTGTGGCCTCCGATTTACTACTGAAGTCCTAGCTCAAAGCTGAATTCTTGGGGATGCTCAGGGTTCTCAGCCACAAACAGCAACACGACAGGCCAGAAAGGCACCTTAAACCCTTTCTCTTTCCTTCAGTTTATGTTTGGCTTTCAAGGGGTAACCCTCAGCACTGCCTCGTGTTTGTGCTGAGAGGAGGGTCAGACGGGATGCTGCTGAACTTCCCACATGCGGAAGCTTTGTGCAGAGCCCCAGGGCCAGTGCTGGGCTGTGTCCACAGGAGGGCATGACTGGGACCTGTCATGGCTCAGCCTGGTGGTTCTCCTGTTTGTGCATCAGCTTCCAGTGTTTACGAAAACCAGTTCCATCGCACTGTGTTTGTGCCTGCGAGGGCTATATAAAGCTCATAGCAAGAGAAAATAAGCAGTGTTGTCTTAAAGCATTAGAATGTTTGTAACTTTCATTTATAGGGCTGGGAATTGTGGCAGATTAGTACATATTTGAGTGAGCTAATGACGTATGTGACTCTAGCCGAAAGGCTGTCTATATACCTGAGAGCCAAGTACAGAGACCGAAAGAGGACATAGTGCTCTCATAAAAGCCTGATCAATGCCAAGTATAGTGGCAGGAAAAGACTCCTTTCCTGGCTCATGTAAACCATGCTTCTATAAACACATCTTTAGATCATTTATTACAATGATTATTTAGAGTATTTATTAACTTTGTTTCATTGCTGAATCATATTTAATTTATGTGATTTTGACCATTTTTTTCGTCCATCACCCCAGCTTAGTCCAGTTAAGCCAAATTGTTCATTGTCTTCTACGTATTGCGTCTTTGCTTTTCTTTCTTACTTCTTTTTCTCATAAAGTTCCATCTTAGCTAGATGGGCCATTTCCTAATTTATTGAGGTCACATGGGATTCTTTCTAGCATTTTACTACATTGATAACCTTGCTCAGCTTTCCCTAATTTTCACATTCAATATGTATGCTTCCCCCCCCACACTGTTACCACTGTTTGTTTGACAATAGTTGGTTTTGTCTAGATGTGCTTTGTTAGGTATAACATTCACGTAACATAAAATTAACCATCAGTCATTTTAAAGTGTACGGTCCAGTGGTGTTTGTAATGTACAACTATCACCTCTATCCAATTTGAAGACATTTTCATCACCCCAAAAGGAAACCCATTTCTTTCTTGATTGCTGCTTATGCAATTGGAAAAGTCAGTGTTCATGCCGCCTGTCACTACCAAAACCAATAAGTAGGACAAGGATTGAATCGTTACGGGTGCTTTATTCAGAAGGCTGTAGATCTTAGAAGATGGTGGATTATGTACCCTGAAAACCATCTTAACATCTCATCTCAAGCTGACTCTTTTTATAAAGAGAAGACGAAGGTAGGTAAGGGGTTTGGAATTCAGGAAGAAAGTAGGTAAGGGGTTTGGAATTCAGGGGGAAAGGTTAATCAGATAAAGGCTGCAGTCCGGTGATTTTTTTAGCATCCTTTAATCTGCTGACCCGTGATGCATCCTGGGCTGCGGACGTTTTCTCCCTGGAGGACAATAGCTCAAATACCATCTCCTCGATCTCTTGCAGTTCTCCAGGGGCACAAAGGTTGAATTGCTTGCAGGCCTCCTGGAGTCAGGGTTGGTCTGGTCCTATGTTCCAATTCCTGGAACACCAGCTTTCTATATGCATTAATCATTATGCTTTTTAGTTATAAGCTGAAGCTTAAAAATTTTTAACTGTTGAGTTTCCCCATCACTTGGCACAGAACCAAAGGATGTTTCGCTGTATACTGAGATCTATGGCTTCCTGCACGGCTACAGGCATTTTGCTCTTCTGTGCCATCATGATAGTGCCTGCCAGCATTAGAGAGAGAGGGGGTGGAGAGGGGACAGAGAGGAAGGGGTCTGGGTTTCTTCCTGAGAGCACCGGCTTCCTCTCTGGCAGAATGCAGACTGGAGCAGAGGCAGAGGGATGAAGTTTTCTAGGAGGGGCTCAGAGAATAGTTTACATTCCTCTCTTTCACTCCTTCCTGATGTTGTTATTTTCTTCTACGCTCACTTCTCACTGAGCTCATTAGGGTGCTCAGTCAGCACCCTGCCTCTCCCTTAGTTGACTCGCTGGGACCCAGCAGGCTTGGGCACTCTCTGCCCCATCCCTCCACCCTTCTTCAGGGGGAGCCCATATGGCAGTGACTCAGCGCGAAGGCCAGGAGACCCCTCGATGTGACTCAGAACAGAGGGCAGTTTAGGTTTAGATTGGAAAGAGCACTTAGTGTCTAATTCCCTGCCCTAGCTCCTCTAGAGACACCCTGCTGGCCTGTTGCTTCCAAGAGAGGCCAGCCTCTCACTGTATCCCAGCAAAATGCTCCCTGGTTCTTAAAAAACAAACAAACAAACAAACAAACAAACAAACAAACAAAAAAACCCGAACGAACAAAAAGCCACTGAAAAGCCTGAGAGGAAGGTGGGAGGAGATGGGCATTCTGAGGGGTTCTCAGGGAGACCCCATCCTGAAGGAGCTGACTAATCCCTACCCCGACCTCTCTGGCCTCGAAGGGAGGGCTCAGGGTCAAGAAGGCAAGGTTTTTAAATCTGGGGATCTCAGGATGAGGACCACAGCCCCATCTGGGGATGCTGACCACTTATGTCCCCGCCTCAGCAGTGAGCCTGGCCCCGCCTCTGCCGCGAGCTCTGGGCAGCGGAGCCCACCTAGGTCCAAGCCGTGCTACCCAGCCACGTGTGACAGCCTGGGTAGGGGTGGGGAGGGAAGGGCAGGGAGGGACAAGGGTGGCGCTGCGGAGCTGGGGTTGCCTGCACGCTTGCTTGCAGCCCGGCACTTGACCGGACCGCGGAGCTGCAGGAGCGTTTCTGGAGGTCGGAGATGGGTTGAGATGCCCACACCCCGGGGCAGCCCAGAGCCGCTTGGCCACGGAGACCACGATGCGCCTCCGGCCAGCAGCCTGCAAGGGGACGCGGCTTCCGCCCAGACCCAGCTGCAGCTGTGTCTGAGCCGCCAGGGCAGCGTGCCTCAGACCCGGGAGCATCGCGGTCCCCAGAGCCGAGACGCCTGCCTCTCTGTCCTCCCTTCTGCCTCCCGTGATCGATAGAGGCCGGCAGCTCTGGGTGTCGGCCTGCCTGCGGACTCGTTCTTTGGGCCCCAGCTCGGGGAAACATGCCCGAATTCGGGAGCGCTGTGACTCTCAGCCTCCCACTTCACCCAGGGAAGCAGGCTTGCTGAAGCCGAGCCAGGACGGGGACCATGGGAGGGACGCAAGTCAAATGGTGAGCTGAGGCCACTTTGGTTCTGGAGGTGGGGACATGGGTGGGAGCTGAGCCGGAACTGGAGGATACGGTTGGCCAGAGGAAGATGCGGGTGGCGTGGGTGCTGTATTTGGGAGAATAGGCTGAGGCTGCTGGCTTGGGATCATCACTATGAAATACCGTAGGTGGGGGGAGCTGGAGCCACCGTAGGGGAAGGCGAGGTGGCCCTGTACCCTGCCTCGTCTCTGCTAAGGAAAGGCTCTTGAAGAGGGACAAGGATCTCTTTCTTATCGTCCTTTACCAATTTTTTAAAAATTGATTTGACTGTACTTTGCAAGTATCTTTGCTTGTCTGATAAACTAAGGTTGGAGAGATGTTAGACCTGTGGGAATGAAGAAGTGTATCAGTTTTTCTCTGATTTGAGAGGATTATGATGGCAAATGGGAGATTACTTGTTTATAAAATAAGGTTGTAAAGATAATAAGGTGTTTTATATGCTTTAAAGATAAGCATATGATTAATTAGTGTGAAAATACTTTTCTCTGACTTGAGGCAGAGGATTTAATGCACATTTAATCCTTATTCATGAGGTTCTTTTTGCCTCAGGACTTCTTCCCCTTCGAGTCCTTTCTGTTTTAACTTGGCCACCTAGTTTCTTGGTCTTAGCTCTCTGGCCTCACACACTGGCAGTCGCAATTCAAGAATGAGAAATGTTGTTTTCTTCTGGCTGCTCTGCCACTCCCCCAGTGGGGTTGGATAGGCAGACATCCGCCTCCTTCTGCCCTTATATGGGAGAGAGCTCCCGGGAGGGAGGGGGTGGAGCTGAGCATGCGTCTCTGCTTTTAGGAAAGCAGTTTTCCAGCATCCGAGGTTCACACCACCCTTCCCAACCCCACCTTCGTCTCACACATTACCCACTGTGGTCCAGCCAAATGCAGACAGTGGGACATGTCACCCATAGCACCTTGTCAGCTGAGAAAGTCTTATTTCTAAAAGAGAAGCAGCTGTTGCAAGCCTCTTTCTGCACTTGGATTCCAATTTCTGGAAGAAGGCGAATGCTGAGGCCCAAGCAGTCGTAAACCTGTTTCCTTATAAATGACATAGTACCCTTGCACTAGTGTTTTTCCAGCAGCTAATTCACATTGGCCCGGAATCAGATTGCCTGTGCAGTGGAAGATGGACAAGAGTTCCAATAAAGCAGTTACCTTTTCTAAATACCACTCCTTGCCACTCTGCATCCCTCATACCTGTTCAGGTGGTAGAGCTATAAATATGGTTAAGTGCCTTTCTTTAATTTGAAGAAGCAAACAATTTTAAAAGTTTCTGTGTTCTAATAAGGATAAGAATGTATTACTGGTTGAGGTCATTCCCACTGAAGGCTTTAAACTTTGGACAATGACAGGGATGAGACCATAGTCCCCCAGTTGCCTCATAGGGTTTGAAATCTCTAGCCACGTCCACTGTGCTTGCCTCTTGTTTTTACTGGTTTCTAGGAAGAAGAAATGTTAACTCCTGGTCGTGGCTGTGAGGATTAGCCTGGGAGACTTCAGGGGCACATTAAGTGGGTCAGTGAATACTAGACACTGTCACTGTTGTCTAGGTGATGGATTTGAAAAGAATTCTTGAGAGGGGGCTGGGTCTGCATACCCCACAGCCCCTGAGATTGTTTCAGTGCCGATGTTCAGTGCCGATGTTCAGTGCAATGGAAAGAAAAATGGCTCTTCAGATGGAAGCATTAGCTTTACGTTCCCATCTTGTCTTATAGATTTGCTTTCATTCTGGAGATTTAAAATTCCATTCCCCTAAAAATCTGAACATTTCCTTCCAAGACTAGTAATTTGTATCAGAACTTAAGAATTGTTGTGAGTTCTCTGATGACAGTTTGAAAATAGTGTGGTAGAAATATAAGTAACTCTGGGAATAAATCAAGCAAACCATTTCCAAGCAGGCCTTTTCCCCTTTTGACAGACCCGCTACCCTTTTCCAAATCGTGTCCTAACTCTGGTGATATATCACTGCCCCTTCGTCCATCCTGGTCCTGCCCACACTCTAGCAGTTTCTCCCTGCCGAGGTGCCTTCCACTCCCTTCCCTCCTTGGGCATCCATCAGCCCAGAGCTGACTTGCTATCATGACTCTGCTGATATTGATTGTGTTTGTGAAAGATCAACGTATTGGAAACAGATTTTCCTTCAGTTTCCCAAAGATACTAAAACATATACTACATTAGTCTCTGAATTTGGTCCCAGGGATGGTGGTGGTGGTAAGTGAATAAAACCAAACCAAACCTGAAACTCTTTAAAATGCGTGATTACCCATCCTTCTGATAAATTTCTTCTTAATCAATTAAGCTTAAAGGCAGCCTTGTTATAGAAAAGATTTCCTAGGACTGGATCATTTATTCATTCAGCATTCATTTCATTCAATGAGTATATTTATTCAAAAGTATGGTGTTTGTTCTTATTGTGGGCCAGGTACGGCATTAGGCAGTAGGATTAAGATAAATAAGAACATGTCTCTGGGATAAATTATAAAAGTTGACCTCTGGACAAATGTGCATACTAATGATTTCTTTTTCTTTTATCACAGCCTGACTTCACCCAGTCCCATCCACAGTGCAAAGAGTGAATCCATCATCACCCAGTCAGAGGAGAAGGCAGATTTTGTGATTATTCCCTCCGAAGGAATAGAGAACAGGACAGGTACTGTCTTAGCCTGCCTGGGTTGGCTCAAGGAGTAGCCGTCAGCTTGAAGAGTTGGGGGGTCCTGACTGTCCACCTATAGACCTCCTGTAGTCTGTGCATACAGGCTTAGGTGTAGAGGGCTGTAATGCTTTAGAGCCAGTTGATGTAGTTATCCTCTTAGAGAATGTCACTTCCAGTGTTCTGGCTGTCAGAAATCTTGTAGCAGTATAGACAGGCCGTTCCGCAGCCAGCTGCCTATGAGTTAGGAAGTGACTCTGGAACAGGCAGAAGCCTAACTCAAGTAAACAGTTTTCGTTATTTCTGTGTTACACAAACACTTTCACTACTTCCCTAACTTAAATTGGGTCCAGGAATATAGGGTAGGAAGGAGCTGAGGTATCTGTGCGAACATACAGTACAGAGCAGGTCTGCATCAGGCTTGGTATGAGGGCTGCAGAAAGGACCCCAAGGAGTGCCGTGTGTTGAGACTTCTTCTTCCTCTGTTTTAGTAGCTCTGTTTTTACTTACGTAAACGTAGAGGAAAACACGGTAGAGGCAAAACATGTGACTTAGATAGTTTCATTAACCTATTAGAAAGAAATACAATGAAACCAAAGCCCTAAGAAGAAAAACTGGAATTAAATTCTCCATTATTCCATTCCCCCTCTAGCCCTGGCATTGGTATCAAAGAATAAGTCATGGTACTCAATCAGACACTCCTGGGACTCCAGAGAGGGAGAAGGGAAGCATTTACTGAGTGCTTGCTCTGGCCGGGCATCACGTGGCCCTGCACATAAGTTACCTCGTTTAATCTTCACAACAACGTTGCCGGAGGGAACAGACTCACTATATTCATTTTTATGAATGAAATCAGAGCAAAGAGATTGAAAAGGTAGGAAAATAAAACAAAACAGAGAGAGAGAGAGATTAAACAATTAGTGCAAATACGCTTTTACCGGTTTGTTTCCTGTGTGAGTCACACAATGTTATATGTGACAGGAGATCAGTTATGATGGAATGGTCAAAGGAATATGGAGTTAGGGTCTCTCCTCTGAAGCTCCAGAGCAACCAACAGGAATTTTGTTTTCATTGCATCTGACAGCTCCCCTCTTTGTACCTGGCAGAATCAAGCTCTGGGAATGCCAGTTCCAGAGAATTAATAGTAAAATCTATGTGTACCAAGACTCCCAAAGGGAGGTCTTATTGCTTCCTAAATGTTCTGAAGAGGATATGTTTCCCCAACAGAATTAGTGTTGGCTCCCATGAGCCTGGGTCTGAGTTCATAGCCAATGCTTTGTGTCTCACAACCCCACCTGGTGGAGAGTCCAGCAGTGCAGTGAGGACAGGTTCAGGAGGAGGCTGACCTGAACCTGTGAAAGCAGAGGACTGTGAACGCTTTCTTCCGGAAACTCACTTTTCTTCATCATGAACTGTACTTCTTCTTTTCATTTTATAGAGGAGACAGACTCTCCATTATCCAGAGACTGGAGACCAGGTAGCCCCACAACCTGTCTGGAGACTTCATGGGAAGAACAGCTGTTGGAACAACAAGAACATTTAGAGAAAGAAATGGAGGAAGCCAAGAAAATGATATCAGGATTACAGGTAGCTCTTTCCCTTGTACTTTGTTTTTGGTGTACCAGTTTGATTATTATTCTTACGTCACTGGTCTCAATTGGAAATACACTGACTCCGTTTTGTGTGAGGTCAGAGTTAATTGGGGAGTTTAGACAGAGGGCGTATTACACAAAGCATAAAATTCTTTTTATGTGAGTGCAGTCAGTACTCACGTTATGGACATTATGGACTCTTGTTTACAGCACAACTGTTAGGAGTTCTGTGAGCCTGGGAGCCAGCATTGAGCCCTACTAAACCCTTATTCTGGTTCTGCTTATCAGCGGGTTCCTCCCCTCTCTGCAGCTACAGATTTGCAGTTGCTGTTTTTTACCAAATAATGGCACTCTGAAGAGTCCGAGGTTGTCTCCTAATAATTCTTCAGCAGGAAGGGTGCAAGAGCCAGTGATACCATAGGTCTCTGAATCAGAGGGATTTAGCTCACTCCTAATGCATTTGCAAGTGGATGCCAAGGTTTCATGACCAGGTAGAAGAGGTTTTCTTTGGGCAACAAAGCCCTTCAGTTTTTACTGTACCTTCAGTGCCAGCTCAGGAAATCTCCCCCACGGGCCAGCTGACCCACTTGACTTCATTTCTACCCTGAAATGACCCCCCCAACCCTCTGTCTTTGTGTGTCTGTCTCTATTTGGGGGAGCCCTTGTAGTGTGCTGATGACCCTGAAATTGCCTAGGAATATTCCTTTCTGTTTGTGCTGGGAACTGCACTGCTTCTGAATTGTCAAATATTTATGGACACGTAAACAAAGCCCACATTATGTGAGTGGCTCTGGCAGCCAGCAGGTGGAGGGCGTGCTCCCAGCCAGCCAGCAACCGGTGGGGACACAAAAGGTCCCTAAAGAAAAAAGAGATTGGTGCTGGTGGTAAAACAATTTGCATAATGTGCACCCCAGGAACTGAGAAGGGCTGTTTAGGCAGTAAACATTCCTCCAAGGAGAGTCCTTGATTCCTTCCCCAACTCCCTCCTCCTCCCCCATTTTCTCTGTAGTTTTAAAATGTCTGCCTTTTAGATCTCTTTTCTGCCACTCCATTAAGGAATGGTTTAATTCATGGAATGGTTTGGAGGTGCATTGTTTTTTTTTTTGTTTTGTTTTGTTTTTTTGCGTTGTCCTATGATTGGAAGTATTAAAGCATGGAAAACTTCAGGTTTACACCCAACTGGGTTTTTCCCAAAATGATTTCATTATATGCACATAGCTATTCATCAGTTTGGCCTTCAGTTTGGTTTGCATTTCTCAGTCTGGGAGAAATCCGACAGCAGGTTAAACAGAAAATGAGGAGAATTGATAGGCAGAAAGTTGGCATACTAATATTCTCTGCACACAGAAGAGTTTTAATTCACAGCCACATGATCACAATGAGAATTCAGTTCCATTATAGAATACAATGGGGCTCACAGCATCCACGGGGCTTCTTAACTCTTTCAGTGACGAACAAGTTGCAGGCCCCATGCTGGATTTCTGACTTATCAGTAGGCTTCAGTTAGAGCCCACCGAACCCTTGGCCATTAAGGTCAGTATTTCTGCGATGCTGCTCTCCCTTAGCTCCCTTGCAGCTCTGTGGCTTCTCGCACTTGTCTATACCCCTTGCCACAACTCCATGGGAAAACCCAATTAATTTGATTTAGTAAGCTTTTATTATTAATTAGTGCTTGGTAGACCAACCAGTGGTTGGATTTTTATATACTAACATTTGTGATGTAATTTGTGTTAGGTTTATTGAAACATCATTTAACCTCTGTAACTCTTCTGTTTGGATTGGATTGAGAAAAATTTGTGATGTAAAATGAGGACACATTTTTAAATCTTTCATTCAGCTGGTAGGTCTCATCATACCTACCTGCAGGGGTAGATCCAAGTTTTATGAGACCAAAAGTGCACAGTTTAGGGAGCCATCTTTAAAAACAAGGTTACATGCCCTGGCTGGGTGGTTCAGTGGTTGGAGCATCATCCTGTGCAACCTTTTGCGCACGAAAAGGTTGATTCCTAGTTAAAGCACATACCTAGGTTGCGAGTTCAATCACTGGTCAGGGTGTATTCAGTAGGCAACCGGTTGATGTTTCTCTCTCTCTCTGTCTCACTCACTTTCTCTCCTCTCTCTCTTCCTCTCTGAAATCAATAAACTTGTCCTCGGATGAGGATTTTAAAACAATAGAATGATGTACAGATTATGCATACAATATTAGACATAGGACCTTGGGAGGGCTGTACCTAGGAAAGGGCCCTGGGGTTTGAGCTTCCTTAGCTTCAGGGTAAATCTGCCCCACCCTCCACATTCTAATGAAAACAAAGCCTGGTGTGGGGAATGGAAATGAATTCCCATATCTTCCTGCAAGTATGTTTTCTTTTTTGTTGCATCCAGGTTGCCTTAGGGACTAAAAATGCAGAATTACTAAAACAAACCCAAGTCAGTGCTCTAGATGTATTCTAAATAATTCATTATAATAAACTTTTGTATGCTAGGAAATTCTACACTGGTTTTAGTTCACTTTCCAGCTGGCAAAATTCAGTTTGAAATGCTGCTTCAGAAAGGAATGTTTATTTTACATTGTTTTCTTGGACCAAGGAGTCTTGAGCACGGATTCAGGTGCTTCCAGAGGCCTAGAGCATGGCCCGGCCGAAGGAACTCCAGATAGACAGACCAAGATGAGCAATTGGACATATCTAAGGATCGGGATCAAAAATTACCAAGGAAGTTTCTAGAGGAAGTCCAGTTATAGTTCAAATATGGGATGAGCCTACCAAGCCCAACCCTAGACTCAGTTCTGTGGTGGTAGTTACGTTTCTTTCTGCCTTTGTGGTTATTCAGGCCTTACTGCTCAATGGGTCCTTACCTGAAGATGAACAGGAGAGGCCCTTGGCCCTGTGTGAACCAGGAGTCAATCCTGAGGAACAACTGGTGAGCTCCTTCTTTTGTGACTGGACACCAAATGATCTGGTTAATTCACTTGATTTGTTTTTAGCGTTTGACCCTGTTGCCTGCACCTTCTTGAAATGCTCTTTACCCGAATCCAACTCTCCTGGTTTTTCTATTATATTTTTTAGTGCTTCTCCTTTCCTTTTTTCTTCCTTTCATGCATTCAGTCAACAGATACTTATTGAGTGCCAACTCTACACCAGTCACTGTTTCAAAGAGCTGGAGATATGCTAACGGCAAAGTAGGCCTAAGAGTTCACAGTCGGGTCCCCCTTGCTGCCTGTGCCTTAAATGTTGGTGCTCCTCAGGGCTCCACCCCAGGCTGTCTTCCATGTTACACAGTCACTTGGATGATAATCGCCTCCATGGTTTCATTCACTTCCCACCTGACTGCTCAGATGCTGCCTCTCAAATACTTATCTCTAGCTCCGCTCTCTCTGTGGTGTTCTAGATGTATATGCGCAGCATGCAATTGGCCGTTGATTACCTCCACTTGTGTATCCCATGAGCATCCCCATTTCAATGAATTCCAAATTAAACAGCTTTTCTCTCCCTTCTCTTTCCATCACCAAAACTACTTGTCCTTCTGGATTCTGTTTTTTTAATCACTATTCATCTAGCCAAATACCCCAAACAGAAATCTAAATATCATCCTTGAATCCTTTCTGACCCTTCCCTCTACGTCCAACCGGTCACTAAGTTTTGTCAGTTGACCTTTTAAAAACATCTTCATCCAGTTTTCTCCATTCTCACAGCCACTACCTTAATTCAGGCCTTTATCCAAATATTCTAGCGACCTTCTAACTGGCTTTCCTGACTCTCTTCCTGTTATCCTCTCATTCATTTTCTATAAAACAGCAAGAATAATTTACCTTTATGGCTAATAACTTCCTTTTGTCATCTGTTTGCCTAAAACTTTTCATTGACTCCCCATTGCCCTCAGTGGCTTTTCATGTGGCCCCTATTTTTCTAACTTCATCCCTTTCTATTTCTCTTACCCCTTGCCCAGCCTCCTGCACCCAGCACATACTTAGTCTTTCTGAATTTTATCCAGATTCATCTGCTTCCATTGCCCTGGGCATATATGCTTCCACTAGAGGGCAGGAACTGTTTTTACTACTCTTCTTTGTATCCACAGTACAGAGCTAGCATCTAGTAAGTGCTCAATAAATATTTGATGACTGAATGACCTCTGAATTTCATACCGTACATACACAACCATCTCTTTTTGCCTTCTGTTCAGATTATAATCCAAAGTCGTCTGGATCAGAGTATGGAAGAGAATCAGGACCTAAAGGTATGTCGGGACATGTACATTTTACCCTTTGAAAAAAATTATGAGAATGTTACACACAAACTTCAGGAGAGCAATAGGGAGAGGGGAAGGGATGCAGACTCGTCACTCTAGCTGTATCTGTATTGGTATATACCTTTAACTGAAAGATGACAAAAAGGTAACATCTTTTTAGTCTTGGTGGTGAGTAATAGGGATCTGTATTATTATTGATTATATCTTTCTGTATGTTTGAAATGTTTTATTATTTTTATTTTTTTAATTAAAAATAAAAACTGGATCTATTACCAATATGGTCTTTTTTTGTAATTGACAATAACACATTAGTTTCAGATAAACAACCTACTTATGCCGTATATATCAAAGTGATCAGCACAGTGGAGTGTAGTTAACTAGAGTCCACACATAGCTACAGATTTTTTTTCTTGTGATGAGATCTTTTAAGATCTACTCTCTTAGCAACTTTCAAATATACAATGCAATATCAGTAAAGATAGTCCAGTATCTTTTTTAAAGAATATTTCCCAGAATTCCTTTAGGTCAGTGGGTCTTAAATTTTTTTGGAGTTGTAAGTATATGACTAAAGTAATTAGCCCTCTCCCCAGAAATATGCATGAGTGCATACACACACACACTCACTGACTTGAATTTTAAATTTTTTTTTAAGATTTTATTTATTTATTTATTTTTAGAGAGGAGATAGGAAGGAGAAAGGGAGAGAAACATGTGTGGTTGCCCCTTGGGTACCCCCTACTGGGGATCTGGCCCACAGCCCAGGCATGTGTCCTGACTAGGAATCAAACTGGAGACCCTTTGGTTAACAGGCTGGCACTCAGTCCACTGAGCCACACCAGCCAGGGCTCACTGACTTGAATTTTAATTGGAATAACTTTAGAGCCCACTTGTAGAGTCCAGTTTAAGCACTCCCATTTTATATATGTTAATTCCAAACTCTTAGTATGATGCAGTAAGAGAAGTGAGTAGAGTCCAAGTTATGGGTGTCCCTCTCCTAAAATCTTGTTCCTGGTGACAATCGTATATGTGTATCTACTCTGTTGTAATGGAGGGCTCATTACTTAGTTTTTCATTATGGAGCCAAATGTGTTTCTGTTTGGTCCATAAGGAACAATACCCTCTTAGAGAATCAGAAGCAATGTAACCTTTTGCTGAGCATTAAACACTGAGAAAATCATTTAAGACATTGGGGTAGGCATATTAAGATATGATTACATGTTTCAGTGAGAAGGATTTAGATTATTATGATTAAGTTTTCTTGTTGGTGAAGATTGCTAAGTACAGGAATGAGAGCCTTTGGGAATGAGTGGTATCTTTCTTTCTTGGCACGACTCTTTTCTACCTGGCCATTGGAGCCTGGATGCCACCGGGTAGCGTGGGATGGGTCCTGTTCTTGTTTCTACCGGTCAGCCTTTCCTGTTTATGGGGCCAGAGCTGCTCTCTGTCTCAGGAGAGGGTTAATTTTTCATGGAATGGCTATCTGCGTTTTGTGTTCCTACTGACAGAACAAGGTAATGCTTCTGGAGCAGCCTCGATGCTACTATCTGATCTAATTATATTTGGTTTGCAGAAGGACTTGCTGAAATGTAAACAAGAAGCCAGAAACTTACAGGGCATAAAGGTAAAAAGGAAGACATGTAACTCTTTAAATAAACTCTACAAGGTAAAGTAGTCAGTGTACTGGTGAGCGTGGGTGCTAGGAGGCTAGATGGGTCCTGTAGTCTTTTCCTGTATACCTTTGGTGGGGCTTTTAACAGGCTCTGTGTTATTGATAGAGAGAGGGCTTTGTGGACGGAAGGTGAGAAATGTTAAGGATTATGTAAGGGTTATAAGGATACTTGTCTCTTTTACTAAGGCTGATTTTGGGGACTTATGTCTCCTGGTGCTATCACTTCCCCCTGTGCTCCTTTGTTTTATATGTAAAAACAATCTTTTTTCTGTGTCAGTTTCTTTTTCAGTTTTCTTCAGTTCTAAAGAAGAGTATCCTCTTAAAACACTGTAATATACTTCGTTTTTGAGTACCTAATAATATTCAAATAGTTTAAAGTTTAAAAGGTACAAAAGGACAATCCTTGAAAAGTCTGACTTCCGGCCCTGTGCCTCCTATTACCTAGTTCTGTTTCCTGGAGGCAGCTTATCCGTTATCAACAAATAGGTATATATATAATTTCCTAGCAAATAATAGTATACAATAGATAAAGCTCGACACATTGCTTTCTTTCACGTAGCCATGTATTTTGGAGATCATACTATTTGAGTCCATGAAGACCTTCCTCGCCCCTTTTATGGCTGCATAGTTGGCTGATGTATGTGTATATGATTATTGAATCTGTTTCCTATTGATGATCTTTTAGGTTATTCCTAATCTTTTGCTATTACCAATACCAATATATTAATAGCCTTGAATATATAATAGCTAATAACTTTGAGTATATGTCATGTCGCCCAAGCGGGAGTGTATCTGCTGTATAAATACTTAGAAGTGGCAAAGGTTGGGCTTTGGCTGCTGCTTTCCCCCCCTTTCCTACACTGCCATTCAGGAGCTAGACTAGGGTATAATCCAGCAGCATTTTTTGGAGTAAATTCTGTAGCTTTAGTTCTACTTCAGAAAACAAATGTGTTCCATGGTCAAATAAGATTGAGAGATGCCCGGCCAACTTGAAGAGTTACAGTGAACAGTAACATACTAAAGGACACAAGGAGGTTTCCCGTAAAGAAGTTGGCCTTAAAAAAGTTCAGAATTATTAGCCACAGAAGCACTTTTTCTCCCATGGAGCACAGTTTGGGAACTCTCCCTCTGAACTACTGGTGCCAGGGACTTCTTAGACTACCTCTGCCATGTACTGTCATGGCAGACGGCATACTTAAGAAGGGGCTCCCACATTCTCCAGAGCTTGCACCATTTCTCTGCAACCTTCAAAGAGAGAACAGTCAGGGTAAATACACTGGCATGCAGCTCCAGTCCGTAGTTCCATTTGAGGTTGGAGGAATGTGTTGCTGCTGACCCTTTTAAGTTAGTATGTACAACCCACTTTTCTTAAGTGTGGTAGGAACCAAGAGGGTCCAAGCTGAGAGAAAGATAGCCTAAAGTTGGTAAGATTCTAGGATGCTGAGAAGAAGAACCATTAGTCCAAGAACAGTTCTGAGCATGGGAATATATTCCCAGTGCTGCTCCAGATTAGGTGTGAAGCTCCTGAGAGGCACAGGGCTCTAGAAGGCAGAGTGGGAGTGACTTCAGGGATTTTATATGAATAGGGTGGCAGACAGAAATAGGACCGGGCCCTCTAGGAAATAAGGAGTTGGCAGAGAGGTAGACTGAGTATTTATATGCCCAGGATACAGCTGAGAAAGTCAGGGTGGGAGGAAGGAGAGTGCATTGTCCAAGGTCACTGTCATGAAAGTAAGTAGTAGACTTGTAATGTGAATGTAAGTCTATTTGATCCCCAAAATCTCTCTCTAGGACATGATGCTGTCAGGAATGAAGAAGAGGGTAGTGGTGAATAGTAGGTGGAAGAAAAATCAGGTTATATTCAGCTTGGTAGGACAGTGGATGGGATTTCCCTTTATATGCTACTGTCCTGGATATGCAGTGAGGGGCTTAATAACTTTTAGTAATAACTGGCTGACTGATTAATTGGGACCACCATAATTAGTACGCTTTTTTCACTAGGATGCCTTGCAGCAGAGGTTGACTCAGCAGGACACATCTGTTCTTCAGCTCAAACAAGAACTACTAAGGGCAAATATGGACAAGGATGAGCTTCACAACCAGAATGTGAGTTAAATGAATGAACTCTGACCTCATTGGGCCCCAGTAGCAAAATAGGATACTGCATGAAGTCTTTGTTAGATCTGCTATCCTAATCTCTTACTTTCAGGGCGTCTGCTCTCAGTGTCTGCAATTATTTTATTCCCTGTCAGACTAGTCTCTGTTGCCTACAACTCGCTGGCCTTGAGCCCTTCAACTTTGAGGACACCGAGACACCGAGGTTGTATTGTGGTTCTACAGTCTGTCTGACTAAAGACCCGGCGAGAAGCTGTGTGTTTTTACCATAGCCATGCCATCCCTGTGTTTCAGACATGAACTCTGGTTACTGTGGAGCTCGTTCCTGCTGGTGTTGGCAGATAGTACCTCCATGCCAGTTAATTCTTTCTTGTCCTTGCAGGTGGATCTGCAGCGGAAGCTAGATGAGAGGAACCGACTCTTGGGAGAATATAAAGTAAGAATGAACATTAGTTTGAAAATGATTTCCATCTGACCTTTAATGAGCAGTCCATAGTTGCTGTTGTTCAAAGAGCACTTAAGTACTCTGTTCTCATCCTTGCTTTCAGCAAGGAAATTCTTTTCTCTGTTCCCTTGATTCACTAACCCTAAAAATAGAGAGCATGGCTAGGAGAAGGAACACAGAACTAGGAATGTGGAAACTTCAGTTCTCTCTTAACCTTTATATCTAGCATGGACAGCATGTAGCGGTCCCTCTAGAAACGGTAGTTCCCCTTCTCCTTACTCTTCCAAGAATCCTTTGCACTGTGCAAAGCTGCTGTGGTGTGTGATGTCGTCTGGGTGTAGTTTGAGGAAAGGACCGTTCCCCCAAGGCTCTATTTTCCTGAGATGGAAATTGCATCACAAAAGGTGAAGTGTTCGATGTGTTGGGCTTTGCCACAAATCGGAAAGCTCTCTCTCTGTTGCAGAAAGAGCTGGGGCAGAAGGATCGCCTCCTTCATCAGCATCAAGCCAAGTTCGAAGAAGCACTCCAGAAACTCTCTGAAGCCAGTAACCAGCAGGTGGGAATATTTTCAGCCACTGACTTTCCCGCCCTGTGGCCTGAAGACATCCTTTTCTGATTTAGTCTCTGGTTTACAGGTGGATCTAGAGCGGGAGCTAGAACACAAAGATGTCCTTTTGGCTCACTGTATGAAAAGAGAGGCAGATGAGGTAACCTCTAACTCGGGGTCTCACACACTTACAAGGGCAAAGAGGGAAATTCTGTTTCTGACTTAAGGCTGAAATAAGGTC
Organism: Carollia perspicillata; assembly: GCA_004027735.1. NCBI lineage: Eukaryota > Metazoa > Chordata > Mammalia > Chiroptera > Phyllostomidae > Carollia > Carollia perspicillata. Next base: position 18,141 of record PVKM010019448.1, read on the forward strand.
ATAAGCTGGTTTGTTAGGAGGCTGTTTGCTGAGGGTGTTGTGAATGCAGATACCAGGGTAAGAAAATCTGGTTGTAGATTCCGTCTTTACCACCTTTGACCGTTGTATGATCTTAATGGGCTTAGCTTCTGAACCTTAGAAATAAAGCTCATCTGGAAAATGGAAAAAATTGTGGCCTTCTCCACCATGATGAAGAATACATTAGATAATCCAGGTAAATAACTAAACACAGTCCTGGTAGATCTGCCCAGCACAGAATCAGGCTCAAGAAATGTTAGTCATTGTACTTTTTTTTTTTAATTATTGAAGCAAAGGCTGGAGGTGCTGGAACAGCATTCTCAGGCCCCCCAGTGACCAGGCAGAGGCTGGGTTGGGGGCCTCTGGGCTGAGGTTTTGTTTTGTCCATTCTACTACATTCAGCAGTTCCTACCAAGTTTCAAGTACTGGGGATAGAGCGGGGAACAAAAGGGAAAAAAAAGAGCTGCACTCATGAGGCTTACACTTTAATAGAGAGAGACATGAAACAAATACATAAGTAAACTATGTTAGGAAGTGATAAATGTAAAGAAGAAAAATAAGACAACACATCTTGGTTTGGAAGTCTCTCATGATATAAACACAATTTCTTCTTGTTGCTATAGGTGACCAACTACAACAGTCACAACTTTCAAAGCAATGGTTTTCTCCCTTCGGTGGCAGGAAATGGAGCTGCTTCAGTCACTCACAGAGGGGTAGGTTCTTAAGATTTGAGTACAGAACTGCCACTTCAGCTAAAACCAGAAGAGTGCCTTAGCTATCACCAGTGGACCAGGTGATGGTCTCTAATATTTTTATACCCCAGTTCTCTAATTCTTGAATCTGTTGGATATGTAAGGATGTGAGCTACTTGTTAACCAAAATTGAAAATTAGTGGGCAAACAGTAGGCCCACTTCTGTGAAGGAAAATTTCCTGTAGTTCACACCTCCTCCCTCAGAAGTAAAAGATCCTGAAAACCTTTCCCCTGCGTCTTCTTAAGCCCAGTGACTGAGATATAGTTAATAATGTGACACTGTACCATGCCAGCAGCACCTCCCTTTTGCCCCCAGACCAGCGACCTGCAGCTTGTTCGAGATGCCCTCCGCAGCCTGCGCAACAGCTTCAGTGGCCATGACCCTCAGCACCACACCATCGACAGCTTGGAGCAGGGCATCTCCAGTCTCATGGAGCGCCTGCGTGTCATGGAGACACAGAAGAAACAAGAGAGAAGGGTAATCCTCCTTTTGTGGTGCTTCTCTTAAGCAAGCTCCCGGAGAAGGTTGATTTTACCAATTTTAATTTAGATGAAGGCCGTGCTAAAAGATGAGACTCTGCTGGAGGTTACAGTTGATTTTTCCTTTGGATTTCCTCTGAGCAGAGCTGGCTCTTCATCGTGGTATGACAGTCAGGGAGAGAGTTCATGATAACTCTTACTCCCAGCAACTGTTTGTCTAAGGAATTGTGGTGCTCGACACCACAGGTCTCTCTTTAATGTTTATTCCCTTTGCCCTTCCTCCCAAATGACCTCACCTTAGATGAAGAAAGACATGGGAAAATGCACTGAAAGCTAGAAAGCCCTTTATAATGTATCTAATGTTATATACTATGGAAGAAAACGTGGTAGAAAATTTTAGGTACACTTTTTTAAATTTAAATTTCTTGGTTAAGTTCTCCCTTTGATCATAACTCTTGTGATTTTTGTGTGGCTCTCCAGGTTTGGGGCAAGTCACCCAGAGCTCAAGCAGGAAGTGAATACCAGGAGTCCTGGCCCCCTAATTCAAGTAAGTGCCCATTGTTGTTCAGTAAGGTCTCCTAGCATATTAGATCAGAAATTTAGTATTTTTCATGCTATTAAATATTTTGCAGATAGGATTTTCTTGTAGTGCTTCATTCTTATAATATGTTGTTTCTGTAGCAACACTGGAATTGAGTTATTTCTAGGACTATGAAGATACCGTCATCATCACCTCTATCACTCCAAGTACCATTTATTTAACTATGTTGACTCAGAGAGGCTGAAATATCTTTGGGGAATATACAAGCTCAAAACATTACACCAAACAAAACAAAACATAAAATAACAAAAATATACACAAATCATCCTACAACTCAAATAACACAGAAAATTTCCAGTTCTTCCTAGAGGAAAGACATTTAATTTCTTTGGGGATTTTCCTTAAAACTTTAAGTGCTTGGGTCATTCAGTTTATGGTCTGCCAAATCATTGTGCCTTCCAGTGGTCACGGCTAGAAAGTGTTTAACCTTCTCTATGCCTACCCATTGCATTTGTTTCCCTGTTCATTCCAACATGTCAGAAATCTACCCTGATTGACAATTTCTTTTTACTCTCTGTCTTACCTTTGGTTTAATAAAGTTCAAATAAAGTTTGTTAGTACCAAAATTATTTTTTCCCAGCATTGTTTTGAAATAGTCATTTCCGTTTTCTTGAAATACTATTTATTTTACTCCTTTTTTTTTAAACTGCCAGTGAAGATGTCTAAATATCTGGAAATTCTTTTTCAAAAGTCTAATAAATAAACTCCTTCCCTGGAAAAATCATTTTGTGTATATTAAGTACTTACCCAAAATACTACAAATAAATTCACAGCTCCTTGTAAACTACGGTGTTAGTCTAATATCCATAGTCACAAACTAGCTAAAATGTCTCTCATCAGAAAATGTAAGAACTCGTGTAACTCGCTAGCCATCTAACTACTGACTTTATCTTATTTCTCCACATCAGACTTCTTGAAGAATAGTCTCCTCTTGTCCTTTTTTCATCCTTACTTCCCATTCACTACTGAAGCCACCAGCTGGACTTTTACCAAGTTACTCCACTTAGTGTTCTTTTTGTCATATCAATTCTGACTTTATTGTTGCCTAATCCAATACATAAGTACATACAAATAGAAAAGACTAGAGATTGTCAAGTTGGATGAAAAAATAAGATTCAACTATAATTTGTTCATAAGATACTCGTTTTAGATATAAGTAGGTTAAAAGGAAAAGGATGGAAAAAAGACATATGGAAATAACCCTTATCAAAAGGTGTGGTTGTATTAGTACCAGATAAAATAGACAAGGAATGTTTATATAGGTATACAGACCTAATAAAATGATAAAGAGATCAAATTCACCAAGAAGACATAAATTCCTATGTATGTCTGTAATATGCAACTTCAAAATACATGAAGTAAGATAGAAAATTTTTACAGCTGGAGACTTTAATGCTCTTTTTGCAGTGATCCATAGCACTAGTGAAGGGACTATCAAATAAAGATACAGAAAACCTGGAAAATACTATCAATCAATTCTTTTGGTTGACATTTAAAGAACATTTCATCCAGTGACAGTGGAGTACATATTCTTTTAAAGTAGGTTTGGAACATTCACTGAGATAGCCCACGTTTTGGCCAGAAAACAAAGCTCAACAAAGTTAAAAGCACTGAAATTATATAAAGTGTCCTCTGACCATTACAGAGTTAAACTAGAGATCAATAACAGAAAAATATCTGGAAAAATCCACAAATATTTGGAATTGAACAATATACTTCTAAATAACCTATGGATCAAAGAGGGCTACGTAAAGGAAATTATAAAATTTTTTGAATTGAATAAAAAAATAAAAACTATGTAAAAATTCATGGAATGTAGCCAAAGCAGGCTTGAGGGAAATTCATAGGATTAAATACATTGGAAAAGAGAAAAGGTCTCCAGTCAGTGATCCCCTAAACTTCCACCTTAAGAAATGTGAAATAGAAGAGTAAGTTAAATCCAAAGGAAGCAGAAGGGAACTAATAAATGTAAGAATAGAAATCAATGACATTGAAAACAGAAAATCAGAATAAAATCATTCAGACAAAAAATTGGTTCTTTGAAAAGTATAATAAAATGAATTAAACTGTAGTCAGACTGCCCAAGAGAAAAAAAAGAGGAAAGACACAAGTTACCTACCATTAGAAATGAAAGAGAGAACATCACTCTAGATCTTATTAAAGGCATACTTAAGGAACAAACAACTTTATGCTCATAAATTTGACTGTGTTAATGAAATGTATAAATGCCTAGAAGGATACAAACTACCAAAACTTACTCAAGAGGAAATAAATAATATGAGTAGGTTTATAGTTGTAAAATTGAATTTGTAGCTTAAAAATGTTCCATCCATCAAAACTCTCCAGAATCAGATGGGGTCACTTAAGAAAAAAATAATACCAATATTATATGAATTCTTCCAGAAAACAGAAGAGGAAGGAACACTTCCTAACACAATTTATTTTATCCTGAATCTAAAATCAGTATCTTTAATGAACTTAGATGCAAGAAAAAGAAAGAAAAGGCATAGAGATTGGAAAAGATACAAAACTGCCTGTACTTGTAGATGACATGATCGTCTATATAGCCTACCCCAAAGAATCTATAATAAAGTTACTATAACTAAGTCATTGAGTTTAACAAGGGAACAGGACACATGGTCATTATACAAAAAGTCAATTGTACTTCTATATACTAGCAGTGAATATTTGGAAATAGAAAAACATTTTAAAGTACAGTACCATTTATAGTAGGACCAAAAACATTAAATGTATAGGTATAAACCTTACAAAATATGTTCAGTATTTCTATGTTGAAAACTATAGAACACAAGATAAATCAAAGAACATCTAAAGAAGTAGGAAGAGCCCTGGCTGGTGTAGCTCAGTGGATTGAGCGCAGGCCTATGAATCAAACAACCACTGTTCAATTCCCAGTCAGGGCACATGCCTGGGTTGCAGGCCAGTTCCCAGCAGGGGATGCATGAGAGGCAACCATACATTGATATTTTTCTCTCTCTCTCCTTCTCTTCCCCTCTAAAGATAGATAAATAAAATCTTAAAAAAAAAAGAAATAGGAAGATAGACCATGTTTATTAATCAGAGTATGCAATGTTAAGATGGTCCATTCTCCCCAAATGATTTATAGCTTCAATTAAATTTCAATAAATATCCTACCAGATATTTTGTAGGCATAAATAAGCTGACTATAAAATTTATATGAGACAATAAAGGGACTGGAATAGCTACAAAAAAAAGTTAAGAAAGATGAACAGAGTAGTTGCATGACCATATTATCTGATTTCAAAACTAAAAAGTTAGTGCAGTACAGGTGATTGGCTAGACACATAGATTAGTGGAACAAAATAGAGAGTTCATGGTTCGGTTCCCAGTCAGGGCACATGCCTTGGGCCATATCCCTGGTGGGGGACACATGAGAGGCAACCACACATTGATGTTTCTCTCCCACTCTTTCTCCTTCCCTTCCCCTCTCTCTAAAAATAAATAAATAAAATATTTTTAAAAATAGAGAGTTCAGAAATAGACTACATGTATTTAGCCAGTTGATTTCAAAAACTGAAAATGCAATTCAATGGCAAAAGTAATGAAGATTTGGGTGGTCAATCAGAAAAAAAGGTAAGAGGACAGGCTTTTAAACAAATGGTTTCAGAACAATTAAATACCCATATAAGGAGTCTTGATCCATACCTCATACCATATACAAAAATTAATTCCAAATGACCATAGACCTAAACTTAAAAACTGAAACTAATTTATGATACCTTTTAAATTCATGTATTAAATTTACACACATACACATGTACACAAAGATATGTTTCTGGGTCATTTATTCTGTTTTTTGTACATGCCTTTTATAATAATGCCTCACTGAAGTAACAGTTACCATTTTATCATGATTTGAGGTTGTGTAAGACTTGTTCTCCCTTGTTATCTCTTTTCACTAGAAAAGTCTGTATAATCCAACTCAATCTTTTTTTAAAATTAATTAATTTATTTATTTATTTTAATTTTTTATTTTAGTTGTTGTTCACGTACAGTCTTGTCTTTTACTCCAATCCCAGCCCACCCACCCATCCCTCCCCATCTCCCTCCCCTTTCCACCCCACCTTAGTTTTTGTCCATGTGTCCTTTATACTTGTTCCTGTGACCCCTTCCCCTTTTCCCCTGAAATTCCCTCCCCTCTCCCCTCTGGTCACTGTCAGCCTGTTTTCTATTTCAGTGTCTTTGGTTATATTTT
>PVKM010019449.1:0-24172 GCA_004027735.1 Carollia perspicillata
ATTCTGTCCCATAACTGATGTCACATATGACTTATTCTGCTAACCATTTATTTGGCACTGCATTTGTAGATTCTCACATAAATCTCATTACAGTAAAAATGTGGAACATAGTTCCAGTCAGTATGGAGGTGTGGGTAAACATGGCTCATCTCCCCACATAACCAAATCAAAACTACAACTAAACTATAGAACAACCATCACTCAGAATTGTCACAAATCAAGTTGAACAGTGACAGAAGTCTGGCAATTACAGAACTAAAGAATCCACATCCACCTAGGCAGGAGATGCATAGATAAGGAGGCAAAGAGATGCAGATTGTGCTGGTCCCATATCCAGATGTGGTGGATAAAAATTCAGAAGAGATATCTCAGGAGCAAGGAATCCCAGTCCCACAGCAGGCCCCCCAGGTCAGATTTCCAGTGCCAGGAATATAAGCCCCCATAACTTCTGGCTGTAAAAAATAGTGGGGTTAGAATATGAAATTACTACTGGAATCTCATCGAGTTCCTCTTAAAGGGGCAGCATACAGATATATTCAGACTCACTCCCTCTGAGCTCCAGCACTGGGTTGCAGCTTAAATGATCCCAGCAGCACATGGGAAGAAAATGAAGTGTCTGGCATCAGGATGAGAACTAGGATACAGCTTTCTACCAGACATAAAAGGAGGTAGGCGCCATTATTCTTTATCTGAGCCCTCCCCAGCACAGAGCCATAGAAGTCCTGATTTTACCCCTTTCACTCCCCTATACCCAAAAGCCCCCACTCTCTCAGTCAATCCCCATGCCTTTGTTCATGGGCCATGTGTGTAAGTCCTTTGGCTACTCCATTTCCTATAGTATATTTACATCCCCATGGCTTTTCTGTAACTACTTGTACTTCTTAATCCTCTCACATGTTCACCCATTCCACCAAACCCTCCTCCCATCTGGTAACCAACAAAATGCTATCCTTAACCATGATTCTGTCTCTGACTTTTGTTTGCTTAGTTTGGTTATTTTTATCCAATTGTTGATAGTTGTGTGTTTATTGCCTTTTTTGTTCATAGTTTTGATCTTTTTTATTAAATAAGTCCCTTTAACATTTCATATGATAATGGTTTGCTGATGATGAACTCCTTTAGTTTTTTCTTGTCAGGAAGCTCTTTACCTGCCCTTTGATTCTAAGTGAGAGCTTTGATGAATAGAGCAATCTTGACAGTAGGTCTCCACTTTTCATGAATTTGAATATATCTTGCCAATCCCTTTTAGCCTGTAAAGTTTCTTTTGAGAAACCAGCTGACAGTGTTATGGGAACTCCCCTGTAGGTAACTAACTTCTCTGGCTATATTTAAGATTCTCTCTTTGTCTTTAGCCTTTTGTGTTTTAATTATGATGTGCCTTGCAGTCGGCCTCTTTGCATCCATCTGGTTTAGGACTCCATGGCCCCTGGACTTGCATGTCTATTTCCTTCATCGGATTAAAGAAATTTTCTTTCATTACTTTTTAAAAATAGCTTTACAATTTCTTGCTCTTTCTCTTCTCCTCTGGCACTCCTATGAGGCAAATGTTGTTCCAGAAGCTCCTTGTACTTTCCTCATTTTTAAAATTCTTTTTCCTCCTTGTTGTTCTGATTGGTTGTTTTTTTTCTGCCTTACGTTCCAAATCATTGATTTGAATCTCTGCTTCATCCATTCTACTGTTGATTCTCTGTAAATTGTTCTTTATTTCAATTAGTGTGTCCTTTGTTTCTTCCTGGATCTTTTTTATGCTGTTGAGGTCCTCACTAAGTTCCCTGCGCATCCTTATAACCAGTGTTTTAAATTCTGCAGTGATAGATTGCTTATCTCCATTTTCTTTAGTTCTTTTTCCTGAAGTTTTGATGTGCTCTTTCATTTGGGACATGTTTCTTTGTCTCCTCATTTTGTCAGCCTCCCTGTGTTCCTTCCTATGTATTAGGTAGAGCTGCTATGACTGCCTGGCTTGGTAGTGTGCCTTAATGTAGTAGGTGTCCTGTAGGGTCCAGTGGTGCAGCCTCCTCTATCACTCAAGCTGGGTACCAAAGGTGTGCTCTTCATGTGGACTGAGTACACCCTTCTCTTGTAGTTGAGCCTTGATTGGTCTTGGCAGTTCAATGGGAGGGATTTACCCAGGCCAGTCAGCTGCAAGGACTGGCTGTGACCACTGGCCACCAACCCCTTCCCTTTGTGGAGGATCAGCTGTGCAGGTGCAGGGTGGTGGTGTTCTGACATGGTCTACAGCTATCCATTGACTGTGTAGGCTCTGGGGTTTTCTGGGTTGTGCAGGACAGGTTTAGCCCCAAACTGTGTTATTCCCCAGGCCACACCTTTTGGGTTATAAAGCAATCTAAAATGGCTGCTGCTTTTGCTGGGCTTGGAGATTCTCAGGTTAAGCCAAGCTGGCTGGTACTAGGCTGGCTGATGGTAGTACCAGTCCTGGTACTACTTAGTAGGAGATAAGGGGCCTGGAGGCTCACTGAGGTCGGCTATTGCTTGTTTGATAGGATTTAGGAAGTTGTTGAAGCATGAGCCATCACCAGAGGTGTGAGACTGAATAAGTTCATGTGTGGGTTCTTTAAGGGAAGCTCCTTGGGATCCAGAAGTTTCTTCCACCAACTCCATTCCTATTGGTTTTTAGAGCCAGAAGTTATGGGGACTTATGTCCTGGCACTGGAACCTTGGCCTGGTGTGCTCAGTGTTGGGCTCAGACTCCTTGTTCCTGAGATATTCCTCCCGAATTTTTATTCAGCACACATGGATGTGGGGCCAGCCCATTCTGCATTTCCTCCTTTCCTACCTGTCTGGGTGAATGTGGTTTCTTTATTCTGTAGCTGTCAGACTTCCATTCAACTGTATTTTTGACAGTTCTGAGTGATGGCTATCCTATATTTTAGTTGTAGTTTTGATGTGGTTGTGCAAGGAGGTGAACCGTGTTTACTTATGCTGCAATCTTGACCAGAATTCCTCATATATAATATTTATTTCATTTTTTTTAAGTGAACATTTTTCTCACTTGCTACATGCACTCACATTCTTCCCTTCTTACCCATGCAGTGCAATTACAGGCTCTCCCCTTCAGACTTTAAATTCTTAATCTTGCCTTAGTCCATTTTGACAAAACCTCAACTTCTGATTAAACTGCCTGTACACTACTCACCTGTACCCAAAGAGCTGAGAAATACTCAGAGATATTTGAAATTTCATTGGCTAAATTGTCTTTAAATAGATACTTAGCATCAACTGATCATATAGTATGTAGTTAATATAACACTTATGTGATAGTAAATATTATTACAGTCAATATTTTGGTTATGAGAGAGAGAAAGAAAAGAAAAGGAGCAAAAATCATCAAAGGGATAATTTCTTAACTAGGTATGAGTGAGCATGTTGTCTGTAATGCATTGATAGATATATATCTGCAGTATATAAATCAGATATACTAAAAAGAAATATTTATATTCAGTTAAGTTCAAAACAACATGAAAAAATGAATATTTAGGAAAAGCATAACCCAGTTCTTGTCAACAAGCTTGTTTTGGTCCTCGTTGTCCCAGACTGCAATAGTAATGTCATTTAGACTACATTTTACTCCCCATTTCTTACAAGAGAATGTCCAGAGCCCAAAACAAGAACAGTCACTAAGCTGCACTTCTAAGGGGGAAAATTAAGTGTAAAAAAAAAAGAGTTAGTGCCCTACCTCAGGTCTTATCTCCTTATAGCCAAGTATTTCATCCACTCCTTGTGGTCGACTTCTCTTGGAATTTATGTTTTGGGGTTCTTTTCTTTCTCTTCATTGCTAGTGGAAGCTAACTGTAGAGATTACTTCATCTTTATTAAAAATCTTACACATGCCCGCAGTATAGAACATGAGATGTCAACTTGTACCAGTAGGTAACTCAGATTTTTAGGGTAAATTCTGGAGTTCATGGCCAGCCGTTCCTCCCTGCTACCTGAACAGTCTTGCACTGTTCTCTGGATCTACATCTTCTCTTGTCACCCTGTGTCTCTGTGTCTGCTTATGGCAATGATTGTTGACTGGGCTATTTGCAGATTGATTCAGAATTAATTCCTGAGAACTTACCATTTCTCACTCGCCACTAGTGAAAAGAATATCATGAGGTATTAGGGGGATCAGAATGACATGAGTAGGAAAACAGATGTCTGACTTCGTCAGGCTTATTTGTGTGGGTGTCTGGGTGCATATAATTGTGCCTGTCAAAGAGGCTTGAAAACTGCCTATTGTTTGATGTGCACACCTCAGAACAGTGACTATAAAAGCAAAGAAAATCTGTTTTCCAAGAATGATAGCAGCAACAATAACAAAAAGCCAACAAAATTATTATTAAGCCCGTCCTAAATTGATGCATCTCAACCATTGTAATTATATATTTGTATAAAACTAAGGTGAATTTTGATCACAGCCACACTTTCTAAAACAAAAATATACCCAGAGTGACTACAAGTAGAATAAAGCTAAGCCTTTTCTTAACTCAACATTTTCATTTTGCTGGGAAAGAAAAAAAAGCCTGAAATTTTAAATGAGAATAAGATCAGGCCAGGTTTAAACACAATTAATCAGTGAAGGAGCTAATAATCATATTTCTTTGTAAATCCAGAGATTTACCACTTCTCCAAATGGCTTTTTTTACCTCCTCCCAGATTACTCTAGTGATCTTTCTAATTTAAAGAACATAAGGACTTAAGACACAGCATTAATATAATTATATTTTAAACATTAATGTAGGTGTCACTATACATATATTTATATAGTATATCTATTATTATCTTTAAGCAGTGTTCAGTTTTACTCCATAAATGAAAAGCATATCCAGCTACTTTCTCATGTGTCAGAATAAACAAACAAGCAAATTACCTTAGAAATCAGTGTAAAGATAGTTAGCTTTTCACTAGTAAATCTCTCTCTCTCTCTCTCTCTCTCTCTCTCTCTCTCTCACACACACACACAGACCCCAAGTTGTTGGTTCAATTAATCCTCATTTTAATTTTCTAGATCATTGAATGTTTGTCCATAGGCTTCTGCTACTTCTTGATTAAACACTTCTTTTTCTGCTAGAATATTGCTTCAGTTTTTAGTATACAGATTATTTGGATTTAGTCAAATTGAATTACAGAGGTCTGGCAACTTGAATGTTGTATAAATGGAATGTATTTGTGGCATTCAGGGTAAATTCTATGATAAAATATTCTGAAGAGGTTAGACTTCCTCTTTTGCTCTGGCTTGAGGAACACTAGGATTGTCCCTCACATTGCATTCCAAGGGAGGAGAGTTTTAGCTAAAAAGTAGGAGGGTCTGGGCTGCTCTATAATATAGAGAGGATTTACTTTCAATGGGAGGGAGAAGAAAGGGGAAGAGGTGGTTTGCTCATTCTATGAACTTTGAGGACAAAAGAATGAATATGTCTGATAAGGATTTTATTAAGCTTGTGCTACATGTGTTATACTTTTGTTCCTCCTCCTATGGAATAAATCTTCAATAAGATATTGATATTTTAATGTATTAAAAGATTGAATTTGTTTTTGAGTTGTACCAAATGTTATGTCTTGTTTCAAAGTGAGTGAGAGCCAAGAACAGGAACAGCCTATATCTATCATCTATATCTATGTATCTGTGTATTTATATATCTATCAATCACCTATCATCTATTGATCTATCATCTGTTTCTACTTGCCATGACCTGGCCATATTAGGGGAGATGGCTTTTGAGAACATTGCCAGTCAGTAAAAGCCAAAGAACTTGGAAAATTTTAAGTAGAGCCTAAAAGCCAGGATCTGACCTCAATATTTCAGGAAGTATTAGATCTTTTTGCACACTGCTTTAGAGCTGAGTTAGAGGAAAAAAACAGTAGCAAAATTTTTGACCATTTGCTATCATATTTCCATGCCCACTCCAACTTCACTCCTCTTTGTTGTTTGGTCTGAAAGATTAGTTTGCAGAGGTCTGAATTCTACCTTCTGTTAAATATCGTCTTAAACATCCTCAACACAGTTTGTTGAATGACTTGCTCACTGCAGTACGGGAAAATGACGCCTCAGCAGAGCTCTGTGGCTCTCAGAGGAGAAACGACAATGCCAATTTTAATAATAAGAAGAAGTTTGGTTTAAGCTGGGTCTTTCAGTGAAACAGCTCATTGGAAATTGGGAAATAGTATAATATAACAATTTAGAGCTGATGGAGATAGCAACACGAAAATTTTGAGGTGACAGATTCAAAAAGTCTGAGGGCCTAAAGTATCTGTTGTTACTTTCTAATGAAGGGTTGAAGGGAAATAAGAAAATTTGGAGAAAGGTTTGTAATAAGCAATCATCATTTCTTTGGCAAGGGTTTCCTGGACTAGTAAAGGTATGGTACTGAAAACAACAGAATAGTAAAGTATTGTTAACATAGATAATAATGTAATTATAATTAAACTATACATGTAGATTCGGGGGTCGAGCCATATATAGTTTTGAAGCTTTGGTTTTCAGAACTTTATCCTGAGTAATAGAGGCAAGCATAGGGAAAGTTCAAGGATTCCTCTTTGTATCAGGTCTTTTGATAGCACATACTTCATTTGAAGTATTTATTCAAGCACTGGACTCTTTTGTATATCTTTATACAAGGGAAAATTCCCTGCTTATAAATGTTTATTAAATGCTTGTGAAACTATGTTTATGGTTCAGTTTGCATAGATGAGGAACTTAAAATAGGATGGTGACACAGTCTCAGCCCTCCTAGGATATCAAGGTCTTTTAAGATCTCTCTCTCACTTAGGCCAATGCCTGAGTGGAAATACCATATGTACTGAAAAAGAATGCCCACCAATATTTCTGCTCTTTAAGAGTCTTCTAGCTGTGGTTAAAAAAGTAAACATTTATCTATTGAGCCTGAGCATATTTGTCCATGTTCTTAAATTTTATGAATCATTTATCACAGGTAGAGTTCTACCTCGAGAACCTGTGAGAATTTCAGATTATGTGGAAATCTATTAAAATCTGTTTTGAGGATTTATTATGGAATATTGAGGAATCTTATTTAAACTATCTATGTGTAGGTGCCACTACTCAGCCGAAGTCCCTTTACTTCTATTGGGCATAATCTGATGTCTATGGGTACAGAAATTACTTTCTAGAACCTCAGCCAACTCAATTTAACAATATATTTTCTTAAGGCGGGGCAGACATCAGTGGGTAAGATGATGTTCATGAAAGTTTCAAGTGATTTTTTTTATCTTATTAGTAGGGTGGGCTTAGGAACTGAGAAGTTATTTCAGTTGAGATAGAATCAGAAGCAAAAGGATATGACAGTAGATATTTTACTCTCTTTGAATAAATCAAGTTTATTCAAGGTGCAGAGAAATTAAATGTGGAAGAAAGACCGAGTTTTAGGGAGAAGTCCTTGTAAGAAGGGAATACTGTTTCTTAGAGGAGACCTGAAATCTCAATTATTTTTTATTTATTCAACTTTCAATAGCAATGCATTTTCGCCTAAAGGAACTTTGAATCCTGTTGTGTTGGAGAAATAAAAAGAAGCTAGCTTTTGAGGAAGACAAAACCAAGAAATTGCTTGGAACTTTCCCTGCTATAAACGTGGTGTCGGTGATGCAGGCTGCATCCTTGGATATATGCCACTCAATATATCTTTAGAATTCCAGAACCTCAAGGAATTAAAATGGCATGTGGAGGTCAATAAGTACATTTAGCACAACAGAAAGAGACATTAAGTGATATTAAATATATGGATTAAATGTTAATTGGAGTAAAGGAAATTCAGAAATTACCTGGAGGTGAGGGGGTCCATCATTGTGAAGTTCTGCCATCATATGTAATTTGTCATTTCCGAAGAAGAGTCAGTCAGTTTGCATTACTTATAAAAGTTGTTTCCTCAAGGTATTGAAATCATAGAGCCCCAATTAACCTCTTGTTATAGTTAGGCTGAAGAGATAGCTGCCGTCAATTTCTTTCCTGCATTTTGTACATGCTGCTCTTCACATAGAGAGCTGGACTTTACTTCATCTTCCCTTGCATTAACAATTTGCTTGACTTCTATACAGTGAAAATGATATTATTGGAGCTCCAAGGCAGGTTCAGAAAAGGCTTCACAGCTTTTCCTAGGCCTCTTACAATACTTGCTTTGGAGACAATTCATTTTAGAATCCAGCCACCATGCTCTGAGAAGTCCAAGACATTCAAAGGGGATGCATTTGGGTCCTCTGGTTAACAAGCCCAGATGATTTCACAGACTTTGACTCTCATTGAGTGAACCATCTCTCAGTCCATCATAGTCAAGCATTCAAATGACTCCAGCCCCACAGACCATCTGAGTACAGTCTGTTCAGACAACTCATATGAAAGCTGCCAGCCGAACTCAGTCAAACCACAGAAGCCTGAGAGAAAATAACAAGTTGTTGATTTAAGCCATAAATTTTGATGTGGTTTGTTACCCAGCAATGGATAACTGGAGCACTTTTCAATGAACTATTTATTCACATGTCTGTCACTTCACAGTAGGTGGATTCTAGACAATTAGAATGAATTGAATAGATCTTGGAGATACACACAAGGGAAACTACATAAACTTTCTATTGTTCTTTCTTCTATTTCCTCTGCCTACCCTGTTTCCCCAGATACCATGCTCTGTGATATGCAGCAATGAATTCAGACCTACATTATTATCATTTCCTCTTTAAGTATTCCCACTTTATGATGGGATTTGTACTGCAAATTAGAATATGCTTCAGTGATCACATTTTATTTTGGGATCCTGATTGCCTTGTCTAAATAATGATGGTGACATCTTGGCATTCTAAATTGTCTTTAAAGCTCCATGGAACATTGTAAAGAGACAAAAAGGAGAAATTTAGGATGGGAGTAAAACATCTTAACAGGTATTAAAGGAGCACCATTAGTTTCAGGATGCAGGAGATAGTAGCTGATGGTGAAGAGGTTTAAACAGAAATAAGCTTCCATGTGGTTAGGAGAGGGTGAGAAGATGATACAAGCAGAAAGATGCTTTTTTAAAACTTTCAGGATTAAGATGAGGCTATGATAATTTGTTAGAATTTACTTTCTATGTGTACCAAAACACCAACTTGATAATGAGAATTTCAAAGTATTTTTTAGGGTTATAAAAAGTTTGAGTCATTTGATATCGCTGGCATTACACATTCTTATATGTTGTAATTTGATGCACATATTGCTAATCCTAGCTGGACTAGTGGTTAAGTATGATTAGAAAAGAGAAAGTGAGAGACCAGTAACTGCCTGACTTGGTATGTGGTGTGGGAGAAACTATTAATGAATCTTCAGGGGTCCTATTGCCTATGCTGTTTTCCCCATGTGACATTAAGCAACAATTTAAAGGACTGGGATAATGCAAGGAAAGGTTTTATTCTCCCTATGAAATGATATTGTCCTCTCTAGAGGAACAGCCTTTCCTAACTGCCCAGAGATAAGGACAGAATAGGGAAAAAAGACGTAGAGGAGAATCATCTTCCCATGACAACCTTTAGGGGAAAATCAAGGCATTCGCTTATCCATCTTATCTCCCTGCCCCACTTCTCCACAACCATTACCCAATAGCCCTTGTGATTTTCAGTCCAGTGCTCACCATAACATACTATCCTGTGTGAAAAAAAATAATGTTTGTCACTATCATTGGAAGAAGACCTAATTCATTATTCCTGATCATACAGTCTTATTCTTAGCAGAAATTCATATATATGTATAATCTTTCTATATACATAATCCATTTATATCTATATCCTCATGTATGTCTGTACATACACACATATAATCAATAAAAATGGGTTTCTCTTGTGTAAGTCAGTAGTGTTATAAAGTTACTGACAGAAGAAGCTTAGCTGAAAAGCTGCTTGTTTTAACTGAGATGCCTTTGATACAATTAGAATCATGTATGGTAGATACTGAATAATTCAAAATAAGCTGCAGATAATTCATGCTCCCTCCCTGTAGTCACTGCCTGATCTACAAGTAGTCTGAAAAATGATGTGGTCTGATGGATTTTTTCTCTTCCTGACAAATAAGAGTATTGTGCTTCTATAATTATCCTGAAATATTTTAGTAAGACAAGCCAGAATCATATCACAGTAGCTGAAAGAGGTTTACAATAGAATACCAAAATAGCAGGAGTCTTTTGAAGGAATTTGACTGCCTGTGTCTAGAAAAACCAAATATTGAAAGGTTTTATTTCTGTAACTGGACCCATTTCACTTCAGAGTTTAAGAAATGGTAGCATATGTCCCAGATTAAGAAGTGGTAGCATATGTGACTGGATTCTTGACTACTTAGTTTCCTGTTGGGCATAGACAGCAAACTCTGGTGTTAGGGATGTGAAGTAAACATTTTAAAAACCTGAAGTTTTATTTTATCCATTATTTGCATCTGTGATTTGGGAAGATCTCAAATTCAACATTTTCTATAGATTTTTCTATAAAGTATGTGATATCTTGTCATTGTAAAGCTCATTTTAGAAAAAAATTACAAATATTATCTCACTAAACTATAAAACCATTGAATAAGGAAGTAATTGTTGTAATAAAAAAACCTGAAACTCAGAAAATTTAGGAAAACTGTCTCAGATCATACAATAGGGTTTCTGACTAAATCCAATGGTCCTTTTGTTATTACACATTATTTACTAACTACTCAAGACTTTATGTTGGGATATTTTGATACTTAAAGAAATACATTATAAGAATATATGCTTTATGGTAAGTAACAGGGGGAAAATGAATTTACAGATCATTTCTAAGAAAAATTGTGGAGCAAATGACCAACCTATTTCTACATCTCTGCCGCTGTGCAGTCTCTTTATTTTACTAGAAATGGGAATCATGGCCACTTGAAAAGGAAAAAAAGTCACTATTCTGCATTTAGCTGTATTCATATATTGCATTTCTCTATTTTTGCTTATATTGTAAAAATTCACATAATAAACAATGTGCATTCTTTTGTGATATAAAACAAAAAATAATAAAGTTAGCATTATATCTCTTTTTGTACAGGTGACACCTTTTAGGGTAATTGGACAAAGCATCTCAGACAATACCTGTCTGATATTCCTAGCACTAATTTTGTTGGAAAGATAACAAATGAATATGAACATACAGTCTATACATTAGACTGGAGATCTTTAAATTATGGAAAGTCATTCTCTACATGTGGTATTCACATGTAGATACCACATGTATTCGTTGGGGTATTCACAAGGATATTTGTTGTTTCTGATATTCCTGAGGTGCAAAATAGCCTTTGGGATATTATCTTACCAGATTTTTGTGAAATCACATCAGTTTTTCAGGTTTTTGCAGAGCAGATTTCAGCACTAGTTTACCATTGTGAAGAATCAGAGAATTTCTTTCTGCCTAAGCAATTAAAACCCACAATAAATAAATAAATAAATAAATAAATAAATAAATAAATCTTTCACTGGAAACATATAAAAATACACATTGGATTTAAACATACATGGCTGAGATTGCCTGATGGAAAGAGAATTTCTCAGGTTCCAGGAGTGAAAATTAAGAGTATTTAGACAAACACTGAAATAATCGTGTGAGATGTTGCTACAGCTCTACTTTGGGGAAGAGAGGGGCTGGAAAGCAGGGGCAGCTGGCATTTGGGAAGAGTTGAGATGAATAATTAAGAACACAGGTTCTCACAATGGGAATGATTTTGAATGCTGCATGGACAGTTGACAATATCTGGAGACATTTTTGGTTGCCACAACTATGGGGGTGGTGTGATGAGGTCAATATTAATGACATCTAGTAAGTAGAAGCTAAAAATTCTGCTAAACATCTTATTACAAGAAAGCAACCTAGAACAGAGAATCATGTGGCCTAAAATGTCAATAGTGCTCAAATTGAGATAGTCTAGTCTGGAAACTGGGTTTCCCCCCCACCCATAAGGATAAAACGAGCTTTAAGTCCATAGGTGTGAAAATTTAGAACTTAGGCCCTTCCACACCCAAATTAAAGTCTTAATCCTAGAAGTGTTCTATTTTAAATCAAAGGGAGAGCCATAAAAGAAATAAAAATCACAAGATTTCTCAGGGAAATATTTATTCTTTTCATTTCTGCCTGGAATGTGAGTAAAGAAAACCTCCCATGAGAACATACAGAGGGCCCAGAAACACATGAAAGGATGCTCAGCATCACTGGCCATCAGAGAGATGCAAATTAAAACCACAATGAGATACCACTTCACACCAGTCAGAATAGCCATTATAATCAAAGCAACAAACAACAAGTGTTGGAGAGGATGTGGAGAAAATGGAACCATAGTGTACCGTTGGTGGGAATGCAGACTGGTGCAGCCACTGTGGAAAATAGTATGGATTTTTTTCAGAAAACTACAAATGGAACTGCCTTTTGATTTGGCAATTTAACTGCTGGGATTATATCCTAAGAATCCTGAAACACCAATTCAAAAGAACCTATGCACCCCAATGTTCATAGCAGCACAGTTTATAGTAGCCACGTGCTGGAAGCAACCTGAGTGCCCATCAATAAATAAAAACTAGGGTACATTTACACAATGCAATTCTATGTAGGAGAAAGAAAGAAGGAGCTCCTACCTTTGCAACAGCATGGATGGAACTGGAAAGCATTATGCTAAGTAAAATAAACCAGACAGTGAAAGACAAATACCACGTGATCTCACCTTTAAGTGTAATCTAATCAACAAAACAAACAGCAAGCAAAATATAACCAGGGACGTTGAAATTAAGAACAAACTGACAGTAACCAGAGGGGAGGTAGAAGGAGATAATAGAGGGAAAGGAGGAAGTGTTTTCAGGAACTACTATAAAGGACACTTGGACAAAACCAATGGCGGTAGGATTGGGGAGGGAGGTAGGGATGGCTGTTGTAGGGGAAAAATGACAACAACTGTACTTGAACAACAATAAAAGAAAAGAAAAAAAAAAACTCCCATGAACCCAAGCAACTGTGCAACGTGTGGTTCATGAATTTATCAGATACATATCTTGGGATCTAACTACTAAGAAAACAAAATGAACACTAATTCTGGGTATGTGATGTTACTGGAATTTTTTGCAGAAGTAGATGCAAAGTCTTTCTGACAAGATAGTTTCAACAAAATTTTCAGAAAAAGAAAAGAAAGAAGAAGGATAGAAATTAGCTCACAATAAAAATTTTAACAGTAAATCACCAAAAAGAGAGGTTATGGTAGTATTGAAACCCTTACCACTTGAGATAATAAAATAATAAGAAAAGGAACACAAACTAGTTAAGTTTAATGCCATCAACATATTTAAAATATAATTAAAATTCTGTGAAAACAGAGACACTATAAAAGAATAAGTGATCTTCATGAAGAAGTAAATCTAATTTCTAAAATTAAAAATAAAGTCAATGAAAATAAAAATTCAATCAACAATTTGCACAGCAAACCAGATACAAATTAAGAGACAATAATTTATTGAAGTAAACTTTGAACAATTAGCCAGAATAGAGCAGAAATGGGTAAAAAAATCCCAATAGTGCTGGAAAATACGAAAGCTTGAGAAACACAGAATTTAAAATAAAAAATCTCAAAATTTATAATAGGAATTTTGAAAATAAAGACTAGAGATTTTAGGATATATAACATTAAAAATAATAGAACTTTTGTTTGTAATAGAAGATTGGACTATTTGGATAAACCATTAGTTCTTCTTTATGTATTCAGTGCTCCAACATTGAGCGCATAAATCTGTACAGTTGCCATATCTTCTTGATGTATTAACCCTTCTATTACCCTATAATGACCTGCTGTTTTTTTTCTTTTTTACCATTTCTAGTTCAAAGTCTATTTTGTTTAAATAGAGCTACCCCTGCTTTTTTTCTGGTTACTATTTGCTTAGAATGTCTTTTTCTCTTCTTCAATCTCAGTCTATATGTATCTTTAAGTGTAAAGTGAGTCGCTTGTAGGCAACATGTTGTTGAATCTCATTTGTTTAAGTCCATTCACATTTTAGTTATTAATAGGTAATGACTTTTGTTCATTGTTTTCTAGTTGTGTACATCCATTGTTTCTTGTTTGTTATTCTCTCCTCTCTTTTTTTGTATTTTTGTATCAATATACTTTGACTTCTTTCTTGTGTTCTTTTGTGTAATTTCTATAGGACTTTCCACTGTGGTTACTTTAAGGCTTACATTAAATATCTCATATTAATGACACTCTAATTTAAACTTATAACAATTTAACTTGAATAGAACTTGTAAACTTTCCTTTTCTTTTCCTTACCCTCACATTTAGGTTATTGGCAACACAATATACACATTTTTTATATTGTATATCTCATAATAGATTATTATAGTTATGGTTATTTTTACTGCTTGCTTAAAAACTTTTTGCAAGTTAACTCTCATGTTGACTACAAGTAAAAATTTTAGATAAACTATGGAAAAAAATCTTTGTAAAAGCTTGGAAGAGCTAACAACATTAATTTTGCCCAATAACATAAATTATTGAGCAAAATCCAATCATTATGCTGGACACATATTGGGTTACCTTCTTAGCTTAGATGCACAAACCTAGTAGGTATTGCAAATTTAGACAACACCATCAGACCTGACACAGACTAAAATTTTATATCCCTGATAGGTCACTATCGTCTCAGGATTCCAGGGTCATGGCAAATTTATTTTTGCTTCTTCTTAGGATAGGTAAATACAATATTCTACTTCCCAATTCATAATGAAAATGACATTTGAGGGTGCCAAACTTTGTATAAGAAACCCAGTTCTAATTTCCTGCTTCTATGATCTGAGACATTATGGCCTATCTAGCAAGGTCAGTCAAGGTCATGTTCTCAATTCTCTAAATCCACTATTTGATTTAATGTTTTTTTAAGTTAGAAGGCTAAATATTCTGACTTTGAGTACTCTTCACAAAAGGAAAGCAAAAAACACAAGGATTTCTTTAGCCGTCAAATATACAAATCAAATTTAAAAAGTAATCACTGAACCAAATGTGAATGTTAATCTAGAATGTAGTTAAATAGTGACTCATAATAAGCTATTAAAAGGAGTACTTATTTTAAAAAGACCTTAATTACAACTAAATTCTTTTCAGACATGATTTTAAATCACTCTTAAAACTTCCCTAAATATTTTTCTATTCCATAAATGAGGACATCATGTTTAAGATAAAAATATTTCAAAAATCATATAACTAGTGAGTATTTAGATTATGATACCCATGAGACTAACCACTATACATGTGGGTCAAAAACATCACAACATGAATGAAAATTACATATTTGCTCAAAATGCTTATTTTCAGGGCCCAACAAAAAAGATTCTGAATCTGAGTTTCTGTGACACAGCATGGAGTATACATTATAAAACAATGTCTAATGAACTTAACAATTGTATAAAATTTTAAAATGCTATACTACCTTGCGGTTAAACATTACTCCAGATATCAAAACTAGACAAAGGTAAGAATATTATTAATTATATTACATATAATTATATATGTAACAGACTGTATACTAATCTCAAAAAAGAAAAGGGTTTCCAATATCTATTAAATCTATTTTGACCGACTAGAGTAAATTACAGAAATAATGCTACAAGGAATTTGTCCTCCTAATTGTTAGCAAATAGCATTTGGGGTTCTGTTTCCTGCTGCCTCCCTCTAGGCCAGTGATGTCAAACTCATTTTCATTGGGGGCCACACCAGCCTTGCAGTTCTCATTAAGGGCCAAAATAATTTTAGGGCTGTATAAATGTAACTACTCCTTAACTGTCAAGGAGTTGAAATTACATTTGGCCCTTTGAAGGCAACCGAGAGGCTAATGTGGCCCCCAGTGAAAATAAGTTTGTCACCCCCTCTCCAGGCAAAAATTTCAGAGGCAAAGGTTTGGTGATAAAGGAAAGTAGTCTTTATTCAAAAGCAATTACTCAAGTCAGAATTCTAATCACTTAAGCCTATCAATTCAGGCTAAACTCTAACACTTGAGTTCTTGTAGCTTTTTCCCTGTTAAGTTTTAGTTATCTTGTTTTTATAGTGTCAGTTTACAAATCACATAATATACAGAACTACACAATGGCAGGCCTCTGCCTTAGAGCCTGTTCCCTCTAGAACATGCAAAGAATAAACCTGCCACCTTTTGCCAGGCCAGCTTGATCCTAGACTGCCTAGGGTTCCTTCCCATACAGAATACCATACGTTGGGAAACACAGGCTGCTGCAGCACAATCATCCAGGCATACTCAAGAAAGAATAGCCTGAGAGCCAGAGCCAGAGCCTGAGCCTGAGCCTGAGCCTGAGAGAGAGAGACAGCTCAGGAGCCAGAGAGCCCTTCCTGAGCCAGAGGGCAAGCCCTCTTTTTATTTCCATTGGCTCTGGAGGCATTCAGATTCTCATCCAATCCCATCTAAACTGCCCAAAATTGCCTGGCAAACTCCTTCTCAGGCCCCTCCCTACTTCTCCCCAGAGATCCGAGTTATCTTAATCAGATCTTTCTGTATCCTGGTAACAATATTTTGGAAGGGTAAGATAACACAGTATTGAAAATTTTGTTGGCCACTTGTCATTCTTGCCATGGCAGTAAAACAAAGAAACTAGCCAAAAATGTTCCCAAAATACAAGTCTTTTCCCAAAAGACTTTTAATTATAGAATTAAAGAAAGATTTTCAGTTTTCCACTTTTCTCCTATGTATGTGGAATAAAGGATATATATTCTTATCCTATTTTGTCCAGTGACCTTGCCTTCTTCCACATTGACTTTATGCCTTAAAAAACATGCTTCAGTATACAATCTAATTGGTTCCTCAATTCTTTTTATTAATATAGTTTATCAAATTATTTTCCTTTTATAATATTTAATGCAACATAAATAACATGCATATATTTGTTTGTCCCACTCTTACTATAGGAATAATATTGGCATTATTTCCTTTGATATTTTCAGAACCTAACAGAGGATTTTCAAAGGCTTAATATTATACAGGTTTAGGCAGAGATTAACTAAAAGGCAGCACATTTGAGAATTTCAATCTGAGTCCATTTCTAATTTTATTTTAAAAATGTGAGAATACAATTATACAATATCAATGAAATTAATGTTTAAGTGGCTTTGAAAAATTATAGTTTATTGGTGAAACATCAGAAAATTTTGCATTAAAATCAAGATCAAGAAAAGTATACCTGGTACTACCTTTGTTATTTATTTTCCTTAAAGTTATACTTAACAGGATAGGGGAGAAAAATAAAAGATTTAAGTCCAGAAAAGGAAACAAAATTTGCCACTATTTCTCCTTGCTTCAATTACCTAATTAGAAAATCATTAGAATAAAATGAAAATTTTCTTCAAGTCATAAATATTAAGGGAAGTAGCATGCTGAATAATTGCTCCAAACATGCCTAGGTCCTGGTCTCTGGAACCTGTGAATATCACCCTATATGTCAAAGGAGATATTGCAGATGAGATTAAATTAAAGATATTGAGATTAGATTTTCCTGGATTATGTTCTTAGATCCTAAATATAATCACAAATATCCTAATAATGGGACACTTGTACTATAGAAGTAGATAATATGATGATGGGAGCAGAGGGGCACAGGGAGAAAGATTTTAGCATGTAAAGTTGCTGACCTTGAGGACAAAGGAGATTCTATGAAACAAGCAAGGGAGGCACGGAGTTCAGCTCTACGACCTGGAAAAGGCAAGTTAAAGGGATTCTCCTTTAGAGCCTGGAGAGGGAGCATGGTTGGCCTTTTAGACCACTGAAGTCAATTTTGGTCTTCTGATCTCAAAACCTGTAAGAAAATAAATTTGTGCTGTTTTAAGTCACTATGTTTATGATAATTTCTTACAGCAGCAACAGGAAATTAATATATAAGAAGAGAAATGCCTTTCATTAATCTACAAAAAAATATTGTATAATTTGGAAGAAACTTTGAAAGGTATATACTTTAAATAGCTTTTAAAAATTATCTAGAAAAATAAAAAGAGATGTAGTTAGAAGAAGTATAATGGTGTTATTTTTAAAATTCATTTAAAGTCTTTCATTTCAATCAATATTTTATATATTTTTGGGTGTTATGAATTTAAAAAATATTGTTTCATATAGAAGAATACATCTTGGAAAATAGGCAAGAAAAAATTAAAAGAGAAGAATGGGTAGAAAAGTGAGAAGGGGACTGACTGACATAGAGAAATATGAAAATGTCTTAAGATAAAATTTGTTCTCAAACTCTGACTTTTTAAAGTGCTATATTGAGGCCAGAGTATCCTTCTAAGTGAAACCACATTTTTATAAGGTAGCAACAACTTCACATACATATATGGTAAATGTGACATTTCAAATAAAATAAATTATAAATTACTCAATAAATCATGCTGAGGCAATTAGTTATCTCTGTAGAGAAATTATATGCTCTATGTCAAAATGAATTCCAGAAAGATTAAAAAATGATATCTAAAACAATAAGTTCATAAAAAAACCTTTCCATAAATAAATTCAAAGAAATCGTGTTAAAAATATTAATATGTTTGACTCCAACAGTTAAAAATATTTTTATTTCAAAAATCTGGCAAAAATAAACAAAAGTAAAAGGAATAAATTATGCTTGAAAATATATTTAAAATTTTGACTAAAATGTTTTTAATATAAGCTTTCTTAATAATTAATAGATTGAATACTCCAATAAAAATAGGTAAATAACAGAAACAGATTACTCAGTAAAAATATAGATGCCCATTACACTTCAGAAAGAAAGGTTCAATCTCATTTATAATATAAATGCAAATTTAAACAGTAAGGTTTTATTTTGCCTTTCAAATAGATAAAGATTACAGTTTTTAATATAATGAACATATATTCTTATTATAATAAGAAAGTAAAACAAAAACCAACACTATAGGAGAAATTTCAAGAAATCTTTGCTTTTCTTTCTTGAATGGGGTATTCATTTGTTCATTCGCTTAAGGTACTGTATACTGGGCAATTACTCCCTTTCAGGCAATGTGCTGGAACTTGTGGGCAAGACCCCCAAATCGTGTTACAGATGGAAGAGTATATGTTGTTGGAGGGTGGAAGCTGAGGGTGATACTGAACCTCGTTTGGCTGCCCGATGCTGGAAAGTCAATAATTAAGAGTCAAGCTCTGTTGGGAGGAAAGTAGGTTTATTAAAGAGCCAGCAGCTTGAGAAGACGGTGGACTCATGTTGCAAAGGCCATCTTAACAATTGGACAGATTTTTGTAAGGAGGGAAGAAGAAACAAAACAAAACAAAGGAATTAAAAGAAGGTAACTAACTGATAATTGTTTGTTGAGAATTACCGGCTTTGTTGAAGCCAAGACAGTCTGTTCAGATAACTGCTTGAGAGTAAGCAAATTTCCAGAGCTTGAACATCGCAGGTTGAAATCTACTTCTTTTGAAGTTAGTTTCTAAAATTCATAAGCAAAGCGGATATTTATTTGCAGTCACATAGTAGTTAACAAGTCACCATATACAGAAATAATGTTAAAAGAATGGTGGGGTGGGTTACAAGGGAAGAAAGGCAAGCAAAGTCATATTTACACCCCATTGTGATAAGCACAGCTGATGAGGGGCAGTGATGGCAGCGGTGGTGGTGTTGGCATGGAAATAAAGAAGCTCTATGACAAGGAGGCAAGAGAGCAGTCAATGGGAAAAGGTGCTTGAGCTAAGGCTCAGAGTCCCCACAGGCAAAAAGGAGCTTACCAGTTAAGAAAGAAAGGTGGAGCAGGGCTTTTGAGGAAGAGGGAATGGCAGGGAATGTAGAGAGGGGGATTGGTCCAAGGAGAGAACTGTAATAGTTTACTACCCCTGACACACAGACTACCAGGCTGACTGGGTACTAAGAGTGATCGGTTTAGATGGGGCTGTCATGGAATTTTTGTTTGTTAAGTTTAAGAGATGGAGCTTTATTCTGTAACTCCTGGGATTTCTCTTAAAGTTTTAAGCAGAAGGTGATAAGATCTTGCAATCAAAGAAAGAAACAGAAACTGGATTAATTCGATGTCTATTACACCTTCAAAAAAGTTAAAATCCTTCAGAAAAATGTATCTGTGCCTCTGCTGATCTGTATCCTTCCATTAGTTTATTTATCACTTATTTACTAAACATGAATTGATTGCTGAGCTCTCGCTGCCCTCTCCCAGGAGCAATCCCAGGGTAGACAGCACAGTCGCTGCCTGGGTCAACTTAGGTTGAGAGAAGGAGGCAGGAAAGTAAACAGGTTTCAGAAGAGATCGACACACAATATAACAGATGTTCCTGCCTAAGAAGGAGTCAGGCCAGGCTTTGTGGGCTGATGACATAGTTATTACACGTTATTTGCTCTGAGGGCTCCATGACTCCATGTAGAGTAACCAATCTAAAGGTAGAAACCAAACAAGGAAAAGAATCACACTGATCTATGACCTCACCTACAGCTGTGGATCTTGACCTCCTTTGAGAATGAGTTGGTAGTGCACCTTTTCTTTAGTTTCAGATCTCCTGATATTTTAGGGCATCAGCCACTCAAACTCAGGTAGGGCTGCCCTAACATTTTGAACTTTATTAAGACATTCAATTGATTTTCTTTTCTTTTAACATTTCTTTGGGGAAAAACTCTAGTTTTTGAATACCATGCATTTGAAACAATAATTATAATAATTTTCCAACTTTGTTCCCCCTACAATTAGATAGAAAAAAAGGAAGAAAGGAAATGTGGTGTAAAGAGGGGAGAAAGGGAGAAGACAGAAACAAATGAGAGAAGGGAGGAGAGACAGTGCCCCAGGATTCTCCTGTGAACAGTTATCTGAGACTTTTACTCATTTTTTAGCCCAGGTGAAGGTGGAATTAGTTTGATTGGAGTGTTAAATGGGGCCTCGGCTCTGGAGCTTGCCAGAGCTGTGAAATCAAAATAGGCCTGAACAATGGTCCACACAACTCTCCGGCACAATGCAGTTCTCTTCGACCATTGTGCTGAGTCTTTTTAAAGATCATTTTAATACCTCTTTGTAGGAGCAAAATAGCTTGCTCTTTAAAAAGGAAAAAAAATGTCTGTCTCACCCTTATCCTGTTTGCCAAAAGGTTTGTCTAGGAGAGGAAGAGACATAGGGATATAGGGAAAGTGAGGGCAAGGGCAAAGGAGAGGGAAAGGAAGCAGATTAGCTTCTATTCATGAGCTCACTGTGGCTGTCCTCTGCATTATGATGCTGCCGAAGCCTAGAAACCTCCCAACTGAGTTTCTGCCACTGTGCTCTGTGAACAGGGCTGGCACCATGACATTTCAACAGGAGCATTCGGAGCAGGCTCACATAGAGACAGTGACATTTTGTAAGTTCATCAAAAGGCAAACTTAGGAACCCATAGTTCTTTCTAGGAGCAATATGTGGTTTTCTCTGAATAACCCAGATCTAAGAGAGAGATTGAGGGAAAATGAACCAGTATTTCTCATCAGAAAGGTGAAGAATTAACCCATGCCTTTATTGACTGCCTGTCATCCACAAAGCTTTTTCTCATCTACTACCTGGAAAAGATGTCTTACAACACAAAACCTAAGGAGTACTCTAACTCTTATGTCATTTACCACTTTTCCTTTTCAATCTCGTATTACAGGTGTAATCCCAAGTTCAGAAACTAGGTCCTAACAAAAAGCAGAAAGCACATTTAGCTGGGATGTTGAAAGAACTTGATGCAGCAACTGTTACAGAGGCATGGATAGGGTTAAGGGGACCAGCGAGTGTATTGGGGTACCTAGGGACTAACCACAGCAAGAAGCCATTAATACTTTATACCTGAAGGCTAAGGGCAGGAAATGTAGTAATTAGTTAGATTCAGGTGATAGTTAAAGCTATTGTAAAGGACTGACTAATTCTAGCTGTAGTCATAGAGCATCATAACCTTTGCCAGGAACACATGCATGAACAAGGAGGGATTAGGCATATGTGTGTGTGTGTGGGGGGGGGGTGATAAATGCCCTGAACTCTTTCTCTTTACCACTTTAGATCTCCTGCTAGTGCCTTATAATTCCTTCTATTAATTTAACCCTATCAGAAGCCACAAGAGTGGCAGCTCAGAAATGTAGCTTCTTCAAAGTCAGCCTTGCTGGGCACAGAGTAGAGCAAAGATGGGTAGTGAATTGGCCAGGCATAGAGGCTGGCAGGTAGAATTACCAGACCCTTAGGTGTATTTTATTAAAACATGAACTAGGTTAAGCATCCATAAGCAAATTTTATTTTCAGCTAGCAAGTCAAGCACACTTGCTCTGTCCATAGGGAAGTATCAAGGGTAGGGAGAAAGGAGGAAACAGCTTTTTGAGTAGCTATTGAGAACCATGATTACATTATTGTAACTGTATAATTAGGATCATTTTCTTGCTGTTAAGCTGTGAGTTAATTAAGGAAGACATCCTTTCTGAGTTTAATTCTATATCTAATCTATATATCCCTGTATCCCACTCACAGTCATAGTGAGTACTTTCAAATATTTATCAAAGAACACAAACATTTGCAGGGAAGAAGGTCCTAATTTAGCATCAGTAAGATAACCTATTAATTAATATATCCTTTTGGAAATATTTGTCTAGTACATAATATTTCTCTAGCTCATAAACTTACAAAATTTTGTCA
This sequence comes from Carollia perspicillata, assembly GCA_004027735.1. Taxonomy (NCBI): domain Eukaryota; kingdom Metazoa; phylum Chordata; class Mammalia; order Chiroptera; family Phyllostomidae; genus Carollia; species Carollia perspicillata. Next base: position 22,619 of record PVKM010019449.1, read on the forward strand.
GAACATTTTGAAGATAGGGCCATATTTATTAAAAAGCATTCTGAAGGACACTTGAATACTTGTGTGAGGATAGTCTCAAGCAGAGGAAAACATAATGCTTATGAAATCAGAAAAAAAAAAAGAAAGCCCTCTATGGAAACTATTGAGGTAGACATACAAGAAGTATAGATATGAATATTTTCTTGTGAGAACAAATCCCGTATTTGCATCAGAGAAACAGTCCTACTAATACTGCATTATAAGTGATTTCAAAACACTTTCATGGAGAATAACTTAAATGGAAAAGAAAGTTAATCTAGATGTATGTAAACAAACTTGCCTGACATCTCTGGAAGAATTTGGAAACACCCTAATTTTGATTATTCTTAGAGAAAGAGAACTATTTAAACAATTGCAACCAGAGATAGGACAGTGGGAACTGAGGGGTGAAGCTAATAATAAATTTGAATCTTGTGTCACTCATAATCATTAATAGAAATAATTCATAAACATAAAATTATCTATTGATGGGTAGAAACATGGGAGGGCCTTAACCTGAACCTCAAAAAGAAGTTAGAAAAATGATGCTTTGTTGACAAATATCAATAGGTTAACAGGAATTGCTAGGACTGGAAGCAAAGTTTCATCTGGGTAAATGCACTATTCAGGTTCTTCAGAACAGGATGAACCTGCACAGTGTATTCAGGCAGAATATACTGTGCATCAGGATAGGGGTGTATCTTCATGAAAATGATTACGCAGAATATACAGTGTCTACTAGTGGAACATTCTAGTTTTAGTTATGGTCTCAAAGCAGCTCTTCAGAATGGGTACAGTTGTCACAGGTGGTGATATCTTTCTTATTTGGTGCCATTGTTGATAGGGGGCCACATGAAAATATGGAATAAGCACAGGTGGCTGTATAAGTGGTAAAGCTGTGACTACGAAATGCTGGCCTCTCTTGCTGGGATGTATGATTGATACTTCAGCACAAATTTCTTGATACTTTGTCTCTTCCATACTCCTCCACCTGGGGCCCATGAGCCTCTTGAAGGCCTCATTTAAAGAGAGCCTCTTTTTATTTCCTATTTTGATCTATCTTCATCAGCATAAGTCAAAAATCAAAGGCTATGAAATAGGAGATTCAGATGGAGTTGCGCCTTCCAACTCGATACACTCAGGCTCCTCAAAAATAATTCCACCCAGCACTTTGGCTGCTTGACACCCATGAAAGAAAAAGTGAAGTACAGCAGGTACTCGAATAATGTGATTTCCATCAACAAAGTTTCCTTACAACATTCATCAGATGCTCAAAGAGATTAACTCTTATTTATATTAATTAACCTATGGTGAAATTAATTTCATTATATATGTCATTTTACTTAAAGTGCAGAACAACTGACAACATTAAATAAGGACATACTGTTCCCAAAATGTCTACTCCTTTCCGGGACTATCTGAAACATTTGAAGCTGCTGGGTTCTTGTTATTGTGCAGCCCTGAAGACAGACAGTAATAGGAACAGCTGTGTAAGAGACTGATCACTGCAGTTGGCTTTAGGGAGAAATAAGTGTA
>PVKM010019450.1:0-24198 GCA_004027735.1 Carollia perspicillata
GATCCCATACAGGTAGTAGCACCTATGACGGTGACGACTTGACAAATGGTGAGGGTTGAGTTCTTTGGAAGGTGAGCCAGACCTTAATGGTTGAGGACAGACAAAGAAGAACCCTCCACAGGGAGAAGAGCGTAGCCAGGAGTCTGGAAGTGTGCGCATGTCCCCGCCAGGCAGCAGTGAGGGAGAGAGATGGTTAGGGGAGGCGGAAAGGATCTGTTGTGGGGCTCCCGGAAACCCTCCCAGGGAGTCTGGAATTTGCTCTTCAGGCAGCTGTAAGCCTCACCGAGTTTCTAAGCAGTAAAAAGGCTGTATTGTAGGGTGAGGTGTGGCGTGAAGGAGATTATGACATGGGGATCATGCAGAGGAACTGTGGCCTCTGAGCAAAAGGTGATGGTGGTGGCCACAACCAGCACGGTGGCAGCTAAGAATGTGGAGAGGAGTGGATTTGCAATACATGCTGATGAAGAAATGGACTGGATTGAAAAAAGATGGATATGTAGGTCGGGGAGTGGTAAGACTATAAGAAAAATTCCCTGTTCTGTATTTGGATGGGGAGATGAGGGACAATGCTCACATGCACACAGGTTGTAGGCAATGAGTTGATTCCTAAGTGGCCATGTGATCACATAGCTGGGAAGTATGACAGGTTCTGAGAAATGCCAGCCTGGCGCTCAGGAAAGAGGGAAGGGCTAGAGATTATATTTGTGATGCAAATATTTATAGTCAGTGGAAGCATGGGAATGGCAGAGATGACCGTAGGGAGAGAGAAGAACTCCATAAAGGATTGAATGGAACTCTAAGGGACATTATGCTTCATGGCCACAAAGGACAAGAAGGACCAGCAAATGAGATGGAAAGAGACAGGAGGAAATTAGGCAATAGAAATAATTTAGCTGTCAACAGGGAAGAGTTTTAAGAAGCAGAAGGTAGCTATGAATAGATCAGGGCACAAACATCCAATGAGATGATGGCTGGAATGTCTCTTGCCCTGGTGCTGTGATGGTTAATTTTACATGTCAACTTGTTGAGGAGTTATAGGAGGTCCTCTGGTTCTATTCCCTCATTTCACAGGGGAGGGAATAGACCCTGGGGCCACTGACTACACTGCCAAGGACTCAGACCTGCTTCATAATAAAGCTGGACTAGGTCTTTGGCTTTTGATGGTCGACCAGAATGTTTCCTACCAAAGAGTCTACTCTCCATGATCAGAACCAAGGTTCCTCAAGGAGAAGCCCAGATAGACTTGGTATGCTACACGAGTTCCCCAACAAAAGTCACTTCAAGAAACATGTGTGTGTGGGGGGTGGGGGTGGGGGGAGGATTTGCCAGTCATTTGTTATACAATATTGTATCCACACAACCCAAGAGAACCTAATTCTTAAACCTGGGATCACTCATCAGATCAAAAGTCCACACAAATACAAAACAGAGTTCTGACCGAGATGTTCGAAGTCTAAAAGCCCCTTTACGCCAAAGTTCAGGTGTTAGCACGTGCCCGTTTACAAACTGTATCTTTTCTTTGTGGGAGACAAATAGTTATCTTGAGAACTAACACCAATATCCTGTTAAATGTTCTCCTTTCTCTAATAAAGCTGGCCGGAGCAAAATAAATGCTAGTTTGATAAAAGGAAGGTAATTTCTTGATCAAGAGGATACAATGCTACTTATGAGTCATCAGCAATAGTAATTGACTTTTTTCTCATCTGCTGTTTTAAAAGATGAAAGTAAGCATTATTCTATTTTTTTTTTACCATTTTTTAATATAGTCATGTTTTCTCTTAACCTGCAGGGATGAGCGGACTGACGGCGGGGCACCCCAGGGAAGCACAGGCTTGCAGCCCCACGGCGGTCCGTGTGAATTACTCCGCTGACACTTCCTGGCCACGCGATCTCGGGGCGGTAACTGTAACAGGACAACGCAGCAAGTGCTACTGTTTACCTGGTGCTGTATTGAATAAAAGACCAGATGAGCTCGTTTACTTCTGTAATCACGTCATGGAATAGACATTTTTATCCCCCGACCCCCTTTTAAAGGTAGAAACTTAAGCGCTGGCATTTTAGTAACTTGCTTGGAGTCGCACAGGTTGAACGCAGCCAGGTTGTGAGGGGGCCCGGTGCTGTCTGACTTCAAAGGCCACACGGTCACCCAGGGAAGCCTCGCCTCAGAGCTCTCACAACACTTCCTGCTCAGACTGGGCTGTTACAGTCACGAAACACACGCTCCATGTGCGATGCTAAGCAGGGAGTAGGGCCCTGTCTGTACTCTGCGGGGGTGGGGACAAGGAAGGCTAGTTTAAAGTGCTAACCTTGATTAGAATTAGAAGGTAAGCTGCAAAGTAGACTTACTATGTACAGTATCCCATTCCATCTCTTCCTGATATTATTTCTAAAAACAAATTCTCCAAGAACCTTAATACTGTACAAAATTACTTGTTAAAGATAGCTACAATTTGTGATAATAAAGAGCGAGGAGATACGGGGCTTTGGGGCCCCAACATCTGAAATAAAAATGTCACTTTTTAAAAAGGCAGCAACGGAAGTGCAGGCTGGAAATGGACCTTGCGCTCTCGTGTGTGGAAGCAAACCCTTTGGCCCGTTTCTACCTGTGCTGGAGCTGGCTGACCATGCGTCCTAGGCCGCCAAGCTGCCAACTCACTTCCTTCAAACTACTAACTCATTCCTTTATGACTCCGAGGATGAAGTGTAAGGGCTTGGCGCAGCACATTTCCTCCCGGGGAAGCCCAAATTAGTCCCCTCTCTTGGACTCCCACTGGGCTGCCTCCAGAAATCGCAGACGCTGGCTGCGAAGACCTCTCTCTGGCCCCACATGTCACCCTGGTACCTGCTCCTCTGACTAGGCCTGGGCCATTATTTATTACAGAATAAGCACTGGCTGTCGAGGGTCAATTATTCCCTTGACCAGGCATTACAATAATTCCTGGTAATTAAAAGAGGTACTTATGTGAATCTGGGTGCATATTGAAAGAAACATTAGTCCTTTTGTCCACTTGGCAAGTCCATTGTTCTGAGCCAGGCCCAACCAATTAACATCCTTTGCCAATCCCTGTCAGCTGGGGCTTGAAAAAAAGGAGAGAAAGGGGGTCAGTCAGATGCTAATTTAGATACAATTGTGTCAGGGCTGTTTGGAAGGGGCTGGCTCTAAAGAAGCCACCGGGGTTTAATGAAGCAAACAGCTTGGGTCCCAGTGACCCTGCAGGGGTAATTTTAAAAAGACCCCTCTGTGTTCCTATGCCAAACAGCACAGGGGCATCACCAGAAGCCCTTCCTTTAAAAAAAACGGAGAGGGATAATCATCCCTTTAATCTGCTCATTAAACAGATCTCTCAGGCGGACTTAACGTGAATTAGCACTTCTCTAAAAAGGTAAAATGTGACATACAGGAGACAGTTCAGATAATTTGAAAGGTCACAATTCCTTATTATAGGCTCAATTGTTGCTAATGTATTAATATTCGATGACATGGAGCGAAGACCGCCACCTTCATTCAACCTTGGGAGCAAAACAGTATGTTTTCCTAACTGGGAAACAAAAGCAACAAAAACACATTCATTAGGTCCTGTACAGATCTAAGCACAAACGAAATATAGTTTCATGTTTTTCAAACATAGAAATTATGAGGGAAAAAACCCCAAATGGGTTGACTCTCCTGCCTTCCACCTGATACTACCAGGCTCACACGGGGGCTAGTAATGCAAAGGCCACGCCTCACGGGACTGCAGTGGTCCAGGGAGCCTCGGGCCCCCTTTGCACACACACATCCCTGGGGCGTTTGGTCAGGACACAGCAACCTGGACGCCATGATTCAAGGGCTCGGGCCCCAGGAAGATTCATGACTGACAGGGCCTGGGAGGCAGCCTGCCCGGAAAACAATGAAATCTTTTGTTCATCTGCAAATCGTCCCACCGACACAGCCACCTCTCTCACAATCTCTCAGACCTTTTCTATGGGGGGCAGATAATTAGCCCTCTCTTCGTATGTACTTAACCATTTTTAGATGCTGTGCACAGGCTGTTAAGATGGTGTTTAGACTGACCCAAGTCTCCACCTAGTCAACCTAGACTTGCAAATAAGAAGCTTATACCCATTAAAGTATTATCCCCTTTGAAAAGAGCAAAATAGCCAATCCTGGACCACTGTGGGGAGAAATATTTAATATCCAAGATCATAAAAAGAGACTGAGGCACATTTCTGAAGAGACCGGCACTGACACAGAAACTGTGCGCCCGTGTTCACTGCGACGTTGTACACAGCGGCCGATGGTGGAAACGGCTCGAGTGTCCGGCGGCAGGTGAGGTGGTAAACCAAATGTGGTCTGTACCGATGGGCTCCAGGGCACGTCGCCCCAATATTTTAACCTACAGGGGTTTCAGAAAGCGGGAGAAGAGGCATTCTCTCTGACTTTCTCCCCTACACCCAGAGCAAAGGAGCATGGACCCCAGGAAGACAGAAAACCCCACCCGGCCGGGCCTTGCCCAGCTGACCACACGAAGCTCACACTCTTCGCCCTGTGACATCTCTCCACGACTTCTCACTCTTCACCAAACCCAGCGCAACAACATTTACGTTTCACCGCCAACCATTTCCTTGGGTCTTCATTTCCTTAGGAAGGTTCCTGTCACGTAAAACATATGTAAGTAAATTTCCATGCTCTTCTCCTAACTTATCAGTTGAGTTTACAGACCCAGCCAGAGACCTAAGAAGGTCATGGAGAACTTTTTTCCTCCTCTACAAACATTGAATGGAATAATGTTATTCAGCCTTCAGATGAAGTGAAATTCTGACACATGCTACAACATGGATGAGGCTTGAAAACATTATGCTAAGTGAAATAAGATAGACACAAAGAATGGATATTATATAATTTCACTTATATGAGGTCCCTAGACTAGGTAAAATTATAGAGGAAAAAAGTATAATAAGGGATGGGGGATGAGGAGTTATAGTCTAATTATAACAGGGTACAGCCAGGGCTCCCTCCAAAGAGGAGTTTGTAATGGGCTCCAGAACTCAGGGTGTCCTGGAAATATTTAAAAAAAAAATATATATATATATATATATATATATATATATATATATATATATGATGTTCTCATCCCCACAAGTCTGAGCTGGGGGATGTGACATACGGAGCAGGGCCATTGAGAGCTGTTCTGCATAGGAACAGTTTTGCAACTAACCTCAGACATGGCCATTAACATATCTATAACTTTTAACTGGTTTCATGGATAAGTTAAATAGCTGTGGCCATGCTTTGAGCCAGGGAGATGCGAATGACTTCCACCCAGGATGTAACTGGGAGGCAGCTCCCCCTGCTTACAGTGCCTGCATGAGAGCTTGGAGTAAGATGGGGGACCACACGGCTTTGGTGAGAGAAAGAGGGGGGACCACGTGGCTTTGGCGAGAGAAGGAGGGGGCCGCGTGGCTTTGGGGCTCCCTTTGCCACACAGCTTAGGAAGCCAGAAAGCAAGACGTAGCAGCGACGCAGAGCTCTCCATGAGCAGGTAGGAAGAACGCAGGACAGATGCTGCGGGAAGGAAAGGGGTGACAGGACTCTTGCTGGTGGGCCAGGAGAAGGTGCCCACAGGAATGGATTAACCGGAGATCGCGGCGGCGACACAGCTGATGGTGCTGGGAACCGAGGGAGGCCTGCCAGCTGAGCACGGAGTGCTGTGAACGAGGGGCCACCTGAGCCACGGACTCCTACTTATTGTCCTGATGTGTGGTACCTCAGACTGGGCAAAGGGGGGAAGGAAGGGCTGTGTGCATTCGTGGGTGTTCCAAGGGACTTGGGGATCTCAGTGAAGACATTGAGTCATTATTCTTCAGCCTGTACAACCTTTGAATAACTAATTCCTTTCCTTTTCACCAATCTCTGGCATTGGGAGACGTAATTTCCTGCAGGTGGGCAAGGCGAACCTAGTACAGGGGGACCCCAGGAGAAGGGAGGGGTGTCCATTTGGTAATAGTATATCATTCCCCCACCCCAACTCCGGGTCCGTTCGGTAACATAATGGGTACAGATCTCCTGCTTGGGATGATGAAAAAGTTCTGGAAATGGATAGTGGCAATGGTTGAATGACAGGAATATACTCAATGTACTGAACTGTACATTTAAGATGGTTAAAATAATTAAAATCATTATAAAACAACATATGGCATCAACAGCCAGTCATAGTTCTATTTTTTACCAGCTACTTTATTCTGGGAACTCATGCCATTAAGCTTGTGAAACTTACCTTAGGATAACTTAAGTATCACTAGAGAAATGTAGACATGCACTAAGGATTTCCTTTTTAAGAAAGTAAATAAATAATTATACATAAATCAATCAACAATTCCAATGTTACAAAACTCATATGCTGCTAAAATATATGAGGTTTAAATGAAATTTAATATGGAGATATTACTGGTAAATAAGTATACTCAAAGTTCAAGGTATATTTTACCTGTCTAAAAATTTAATACCGTAATTTACTTCACAGCCTCATAGAACACATATAGTTTTAAAATACTCCTTAAAACTGTTGGCTCCTCTTATTTGCCAAATATTTTCTACTTAAAACTTAAGCAGCACACACCAAAATCATTCAAAATCATTGTGTCAACCGTTCCCACAACAAAAGGGACAGGAAACTGGGATGCTGTCGAGGTAAACGGAGCCTGGAATCAAGGTCGCCCAAAAGAGTTGCTCCTCTAAAGTCAACTTCTTGGGAAGAAAGCAGCAGTTAGTTCGTATTTGAAATGTTTTCTCTTTCTTTGGAATGTGTTGCCTGAACAGTAAATCATGTCAGCCTTGGCTCAGCCCCCTTGAGGCCAAAACCAAGGGAATCCTGAAGTCACCGTTTAGCAACTGCGGCAGCCAAGGGGCGTCTGGAATCTGTTGAGTGCACTGAGTCTTCAAACAGAACAGCTGTTGGAGAACGCTGTTACAAGACACCTCCCCGGGACTGGAGGCCTCACGGACACCCTCGTCTATGCTGAATGAGGAGGCCAATCACTGCTTCCTTACTTTCTTAGAAGATAAGAATGTGCAGAGATGAAAGTATCTAAGAAAAGCATAAGGACCGATAGGGAAATTCTCAATTCTTCCACAGTCCCACCTGGACAAGACCACTTGATGGGTAAAACACACCTAAGTCACTATCACCACAGACCCCAAGGGCTTAAAATAGAGCCGCCCATGCTGTGAGCGCACAGTGATAGGTGACTGGCACAAATCACTGAAACTGTTGCAGCCAGAGATCTGTCATGATAGATGAGGGAGCAAAAAAAGTGTATCTCAACAGGAAATCACGAGGTGTTGAAGGCCTGTGAGATTTCTAAAGTGTATAGGAAATCATGGTATTTATGTAAATTACTTCAATGTTGATAGTCTGGGAGGGGTGATAGTCTGGTAGGAGTTGATTTATTATCACAGAAACTTTATCTGAAAAAAGTCTGTCAGGATATAGAGATAAGTCAGTATCTCAAGGTGAAAAAGCAAAGCTATTGGACAGTTTAACTCATAAAAGAACTTGTAAGATCCTACTTCTATATTAAGAAGCTCTATCGCTAGCTCTATCACTTCATGATTTGGTCCATCATAGAGAACATCTTTTTACTCTATATTCTTCTGGGTTTATCTAAAAGTGTAGTGAGTCTGAGGCATAGATATGTAGCCTTAGGTTAGAAATGAAGTTAGGACACAAAAAAAGGAAAGGGTATAAAGAAAGCCTGTAATAGCAAAAGGAAATGGAAAAAACAAATCTCTGAGTGGCCTGCTGATGGAATAAAGTCTTTGCCTTCAGAAAATGTCATTGCCATTGTACAAATGAGAGGGGCCTTAGAAATGAACAGGTCCCCATCGTAGGTATTCATAAAATGATTGCTGAACAGCTGTATCAATAAACACTTTTACTTTGAAAATGAGAAAAGCAAGAGATAAAGAAATCTAGGACTCTGTCATGGAGGAACCCCACCGAGGAGGCCAAGATTCTAAATGATTGTTAGTATAAATAGTTATCAAACTGGAAGTTTAACTTAATTTAGCTGCTTTTCAAAGTTATCCGTTGTTGGAATGCAATGATATTGCAGTTCCTTGGATTCGCCCTGTTTTGACTGCTCATCAACAAGACACATTTATTAAGGATCTTCTCCGAGCACTGATACAGTCACCAGGGAGGAGCAGATGAAGACACAAGGCCCGGGGGGCAGAGCCCAGGCCCACGTGTCACAGACACCAGGCATTCTGTCTTCAGGCTCTCATTTTGTCTTCTTGACAATCAGGTAGGAAAAGCCACAAAAAGCAAAGGCCTGGGTAGGATGTGCTCATGAGGGAGAGAAAAAGAAGAAAGGACAGATGTGGCTAGGTGGAGAGAAAAGAGGGAGCATTTTACGCAGGAAGAACAAGAGCACTCATGAACAGGCAGAGGAGGAGAGGGGGAGGAGGGGCCGCTGTCCAGGGAACCCGGAAGGTGGGACAGGCCGTGGAAGGCCTGGCAAGCTGGGTAGAGTTATGTGAAAGAAAAATAGGGGAACCATCCCAGATTCTGAGCGGCGTGGCACAATGAAAGTGGGGTTTGAGGAAGTCAAGGTTATAGTTGTGTGTATCAAAAGGGGAGACTGAACGCAGGAAGATAGAAAGCAATAAAGGATCAGAAGGTTTCCACAAGGACAGCAAAGAAAAAGTCAACAGGATACAAAGTCTGACTGGCTGTGAAGGGCAAATAAAGGGGGACGAACGGCGAGATGATCAGGGCTTTGGGACAGGAGTCAGAAGGTGAATGACAAAGAGAAATTAGGAAGGATCTATTTTAAAGGGGGTGAGGAAGAGAAAAGGTACGTTTAAACCTGTAAAGTTTAAGGTAAGGACAGAACACACTTGGCACAGGAAGTACAGACTGGCGCCAGCATAAAGACTGCAGGGAGAGTTGGGATAACTGTCGCCTTTTGAGAGCTCTTCTTGAGGAGTATCAATGGAGAACAAAGAAGAAATGGCCTAGACTTGAGGAGGAGACACAAGAGTGTGTTGAACACCTACATGTTTGAAAGTGCTCTCATTTATCATACACTGGCCTGCCACGGGGATGAGGGCAGGAAGAGACGAGATCATCAGGAGGCAGGGAAGGGAGCGAGGGGAGCACAGCTCACAGGGGCCTGCACAGTGTTCTTCAGGAAGACTGATCACAAAAGGCTGTTGCTGTGTGTCAGCAGGCAGCAGAGAACAGGGAGAGACATGAGGCCGATCCTGGAGTTTAGATGGCAACCACTGGCCTCCGCCGTGAGAACGGTGAGGAAACAGGCAGCCGGCACCAACTCGCCGCTCACCCACTGCCGACAGTGCCATGGTGGAGTGGAGACAGCAAAGAGAGCTCAGCACAGGGCATCAGGCACATGTTTTTCACGGTTCTTATTTTTAAGTCATAGGAAAGACCAGAATATTAAGAGAGAAAAGGTGTATATGGGGAGAAAGAGAAAGAGAGAAGGAGGAATGGAGGGAGGGGAGAGAGGGAGAGAATAAATAGGGGTGAACACAGAATCAAGGCCCCTTAAGAAGTAATAGAAGATAGGATCAGAGAATAGGAAGAAGTTAAATCTGGAGAGGAAGAGAAAATCTCATCTGTTTAGAAATAAGTACATTAGAGATGTCACTTTAAAGTCTCCCTAAAAAAAATTAAAAAAAAAATGAATCTAAGGGCCAAAAGAAAAAGCAGCAGAGATTAAATTTAGGGAAAGAGGAGAAGGTGGGCAATTGACAGTAAGAGAACAATGGCTAACTTAGGCTCTCTCTTTGGAGCCAGGACTGGAAACAAACAGTTCTCTGTAGATTATGTGTGTATTTATGTGCGTCTGTGCAGGAGTCTAGCTATTCTACTGAACACTCAAGATCAGTAGAGATAGCTCATATCATTAAGATAGTATTTGTTTTGGCCCTGGTTGGTGTAGCTCAGTGGATTGAGCACGGGCCTGCAAACCAAAAGTTGCTGGTTTGATTCCTGGTCAGGGCACATGCCTGGGTTGCGGGCCAGCTCCCCAGTAGGGGGCGTGCGAGTGGCAACTACATATTGATGTTTCTCTACCTCTCTTTCTCTCTCCCTTATCCCCTCTCTGAAAGTAAATAAATAAAATCTTTAAAGAAAAGAAGAGTATTTGTTTTGAAGAATTAGTTAAAGAACTATATTTAATAATTTGCTAGATGTTGAGGATGTCCCTATGATTTTTTAGAGTCCCTATAATTTTTTAGAGTCCAATTATAATGGAATATGATATGAATCAGATAGATGGTGTGCTACAAAAGTATTAATTGCTGGGATGGTTGTGAGGAAACCAGGGTGTAGGGGAAATCATATTTAACTACTGATGTTTGATTAGGAACTTTCACCATGAATAAGTTACCCAACAGAGAGTGGAAAGAAAGCACTTTCAGCAGAGAAAAGGCATGTGCACATGAAGACCTGCCAGGGCAGACACAGGTGCTTCCATCAGGCGGCAAGCAGGGGGAAGGCAGGTGGGTGGGAGGACTCAAGGCTGAGAGTCCCCCAGAGACCTGATCTGCAGAGTTGTCTTAAGGTCTGTGGGCATGAATCCACAGGAAAAGAGAGAGATGTTGTAGGGTTTTAAGCTGGGGACATTCACAGTTTAAGAACACTCTGGTAACAATGGCTCTCAAACCAGGGACCCTGTAAAAATATCAGTTTCTGGACCCCACAGCCCAAGGTTCCCATTCAATAGGTCTGAGGTAGAATTTGTACAACAATGGTTTTTAAATGCTCCCCAGATGATTACCATTCACTTATTTTAAAACTACCTACTCAGTTCCTGTTATTTTAAGCGGAGGACCCAACGAGGCATAAAACAGACAAAATTGCAGCCTACTAGAACTCACGTGTGTGGGAAGGCAAATCGAAGACCTCGGTAAATCCTACGGCATATCAGAAGGTGGGCAACACACTGGGTAAAAGTGAAACATGGAAAGAAACATAGGCGGCGAGTGTGATCAGGCTGTCACACACCATGTCCACTGTGGTTGGGGAGACAGGCCTTGCTGAGAACTTGAACGATGACTTGGAGGGGTGGCAGCAGCTGACGGAAAGGAACCAGAAAGTTCACAAGCCTGACGCCGGGCCGCACCTCAGACAGTTGAATGACAGGCCAGTGTGGTAGACAAAAATGTGTGAGGGGGACAGTAGCAGAGGATGGTCATGAAGGGTCTTCTAGACCAGGAGGGGAGTGATAGAATATGGATGAATTTTGTGTGGAGGGCTGAAGTGAAGGGAAGGAATAGAGAAACGGCATCTGGACAGGTTAGGAGGCTGGGGCTGGGGCTGAGGAAGAAAGTGACGAGGGTAGTCCAGAGGAGAGAAGCTTGAACGCAACATTAGGGTAAGAACGCCATGCCTGGGGCTGTGTGCAAGACAGTGTGGGAGAAGGAGAAGTTCAAGGATGAGTCTCAGCTTCCTGGTTTGAGTTACTTGAAACCAAGACAGGATTAATGACAGAAGAAACGAATTTTTGCTCTGCCTTGTCCACTCACTTCTGTTGCATGTACACATGTGTTTGTATGTGTGTGTGCTGAAGGTGTGTCTAAAGCTAGTTAATATTTTGACATGTTGACTTTGAGAAGCCTGGAGACCATGAGACATTTAGGAAAAAATGACCAGTCCAAATGCTAGAAATTCAATCAATCGGCATGGGTCTGAGCCTCCAGAGGTTTGGGCTGGACATGAAATTGGGGTCACTGACTGTCTAAGAGCAGTGGTTGGTGCTGCGGCTCAGCATTTCAAATGAGTGGATATAAGTGATTGTTTCAAATACTCAGGATCCAAAATAGAAATATCAGATACCTAGTATTTACACTCTATTCTTTGCCCACTGGATGTGGCAATTCTTATGGATAGAAGCTGGATTTCTTATTTCAAAAATGCCAGTCATTTGACAAATAACCCAATCTGCATGTATAATGAAATGTCCAGTGTCCCCCAGGGCTTTGGAGAAGGGAATACAGAGAAACTGTAACCGAGTGAACCAGGGCTCGTGTGTGTGGAAGCTTGATGCATGACCCAACAATTAGTGTTGAGGGAAACAGGTTTTTATTTATAGCATTCCAACCTTGGTGGGGGGCTGGGAGCACTCCTGTTTGGGAGCTTTGTGCTCCCATGAGACGCAGAACTTCCCTGGGTCCCCACCAAGTTATAAGCCCAAATCATGCCCAGTAGTTCCCCATATCCTTATGTGTTCTCAAGCCAGCTGAGCAAAGAGTTCCCCATCTTCTCTGGAAACTCATCGGTTTCAAAGTGGCCATCCTCTGGCAGCAGCCATGATCCTGTCTTCTTCAGGATCTGGGCTATGTGGTCCTCAGCCTCCATGTAGCAGTCCAGGAAAACCTGTGCTGTGTCGCACTGGATCACGGTGAAGTCCAGGAAAACACATGTCCCAAGAGAGTAGCTTCCCTGTACATCCTTTAGAGAAGCAGGAGCCTCTAGTCTCAGCATTCCTAGCCACAGTTCAGCTTTCCAGGCATCTCCCTCTAATCTGTGCTTGGTTCAGTAAGTTCTTGTAATTCCCAGTGCCATCAGCTTTGCCTCCGTGTTCTCCAGGCAGGTTTCCCAGGGAGTCTCCTCTTCTTGCTACTCCAGCTCCTTCCTCACTATAGACTGCCATGGCTGCTTCCTGCACTACAGCCTGCATGGTGGCATCACTTCGTGGCTACATCCCATTCAGACCTCATGGCTGCATCTGTCTCTCTCCCATGGTGGGCCAGCTCAGCTCTCTCTCTTCCTGTCCTTATTTTAAGTGCTGACCTGGAACTTCCTACGTGACCACCTCATCTCCTGCCCCTCCTACAATGGGTTACTTTCGCCAGTTACTCTGTATTTTCACCTTTATTTGGCTGCCATCTTTAGTCAGGGCGAGAGTGACTCAGTGAGGCAGGGGCCTCCGCCTCCCCTGGCTATGTCACCAGTCAGGACACACTCTGAAAGTCACATACACGTACACCTTTTGCCTAGGGTGGTAGCCCAGCTATTATCTTGCCTTTTGCTGTGCAAAGTATCTTAAACACTGTATCATCTCCTGCCCCCATCCCCCAACCACGGGCTTTGGGGAATTTGGGGAACCCTTGCTGTGCACCGTTAAAATATTATGGAAGCTTCACTGTGCGAGTAAAAACAAAAACAAAACAGGTACACCATCAGCATATCCCTCCACACTCAGATAGTGTTCTCTGGCTGGCGTTGAATTTGCTGCTTGAAATGCTGAGTCGAAATGCAGAAACGGTTTCCTGCAGATTTGCGGTGCTCTCTTCCTTTCCGGCTCAGCGAAGCTTTCATTGTCCCTTTAAAAAACTCCATGCCCTTGTTTCATTTGATTGCCAAGAATTTTTATTTTGATATTCTCTTTTATAAATACTAGGCAAGTTACTGAATGGATCCCAAATCTAGGCTAATGCAACTCTATTATTTTGAATTAACTTCATTTAGGCATCCCCCGATTTGGTAGATCAACTAGTGCTTATGTGGTCGTACATATGATATTTTCATTCAAATCATCTTTATATGCATGTTTAAAAGGAGCTGTTCCCCTGAGCACCCAGTGATGAGCTATCGCCAGAATGAGCTATGATCATTTATAAGTAATCACCATATCCTGTTTGGAGACAGTTTCCCAGCCAACCGGCTAGAAGAGGCCTCCACAGAGTGACTATACTTTAGCAAATAAACTCCCGAGTGAAATCGAAACGAAGGGCAATTTAGAGCATGCCTCCTTACCCCTCAGAAACTGACTTCTGAAATGACTGCCTCCGCTTCAAAGATCTGTGTATGAAACTAGTGGGAAAGGATGAAAATAGTTATTTTGTCCTATCTAGTTGACTTAGTTTCTTCTAAAACTGCCACTTTAAATTATGTGTCTGTAACACAGCCACGAACTTGTATTTGTAGCTATGATAATTTTTTACATAAAAACGTACAATTCCTTTTAAGGTATTGTGTATTGGTTTGATTGGATTTCAAATGCACTGGTTCGTGATTAAAGTGAAGTTGTTTTCATCCACGTATTCATTACGAAGATAAAAAATGTCGTTTTCAGAAGGAAGGTTGTCTGCTGTCAGAACGGAGTGAGTTGTATTAGGATGTGGTCACTTCCTCTGTCGCCATTGAGAAGGGCTCATTAGATCAGCTGCCGAGGGTTCCACTGGGGCTTCTTGATAAGCACACATGGTGAAGCGACTATAGCAAGGGGACACTGAGACTGGAAACACTGAGAGCTTGTGAGGAATACCCACAAGTTTCATTTTGGGCAAGGTGACACTTTGCTGACCTAAACACCCCTTTGCAGATCTTGAGATACAAAAGCTTCCAGGTGACTCTGGTGGGCAATGGTGCTGAACCTTGCAAGGGTCTCAGAAAGAGCAGGGGCCATCTGCTCCTGCCTCAGCCAGGCACGCTTGGAGGTCCCTGCAGCGTTCACCCCCAGGCAGCCAGCCTACCCGCGTGCACTGGCATCTCGTCCCTCGCGACATGCTCTAGCAACAAGGGACTTTCCTTTTGTGTCGGTGGCTGGGAGGCAGCTTGTGGTTGGTTAAAGCCATCTCTCTGAGTGCCTCCCTGCCAAAAATATCCACCTCATCTAAGTGTGGATTTTCTTCCTTTAATTTTCTCTTGCCTGGAATGATAATGTAATTAATCTATCATAGCTTTGACCTATGTTATTTCTTTACTGGCTTACTAAGAGACATTATCCTCCATGCTGTTGGCTTGTGAAAATTTCCGGTGACTCTGCGTTACATAAATTACTGGCAAAAACAAACTGTCTCTGAACATAATCTACTGCCCAAAAACAAAACAAAAAGCATATACATGCACCTTAAACTTTGCAACTTCAAGTCCTACCTGTGATTTTTTTCTTTTACATGAACACGGAAGCCACTGGAGTTCCTTCCTTAAGAAAAGTTCCTCAATCCCACAAAACTCCCAAAGTTTCAGTTCCATCCACTGTTCTTTTTACTCCTCTTCACACTGATTCTCAGCTTCCCTTAGACTAATGCTACTTCAAAACCCCTTCGGTTCCAAACTATTCATCAGCCACTTTCAGTACCACCCGGGTTGGCAGAAGCCTCCAGAAGGGTGTCTTCTTTCAGGTCTGGTGTTTTCAGCAAATCTCATCTGCTGCATTTAGCCACCCACTCCAGCCAGTTTCTCTGCAATCACAGCATTGTCTTCCTTCACTCCCCTCTCCTTCCTTCCTAGACCAGTGCAGTTACTCCCTGGGCCCTGCCCTCTAATACAAGACTGTTTATGCTGTTAATTTGATTCTGAGACTTAGATACTGTCATATCGAATGAGGATTTTCTCTCACCTAGATCCAAACTCCATAAAGGTACTTACAGATTCTCCTGCTTCATCTGTGCATCTCCTATATTAGCAACTATTGTAACAGGGAATGTAGGGTCAAATCATTGGAGAGCAGGGGAGACCCTAATCTGGGAGAAGTCCCGATCCGCCAGAGCCAGAACCTGCCCCCGGAAGGGTGGGGAGAACCACCGAGGGGGCAGATTACAACTGCTGCAGCAGGAGAGGGCGTCCCCAGGCAACCATAAACAGCACGCATGGCCCTGGGAGCCATGGAGCTTGTGGCCTGGGCGGAGGAAGCTTGAATTAAGGCTGTGCAGGGCTGTAAAGGTCAAAACACACCTGTATGGTTGAGGTCAGCAGGCTGCAGCAGGGCACCTGACACCCTGCCCTGGGCTGAGACCTAGTGCTCCTGCGCATGACTGGAGACTTTCTCCCCTTGCAGAACATGGCGGCCAGAAGAGGGGCAAAGACAAACATGGCCCACATAGGCCCACATTGGTTGAAAGGCCGGACACTTCTGCTGCACAGGGCATCTTGGGCACTGGCTTTAAAAACAGAATGCACGCAGAAGCTTGCTTTCTGGGTCTTGGCTTTCCCTTCGCCCCAGTTGAAGTGGGGCGTGGGAGTGTCCACAGGACTGGCAGATGCCCGTTCCACTCAGAGCCTCACGCTCATGCTTTCTTTGCCTCACGCTGGTGGGACTGGCAAACAATGGGCCCGTTTGGGGGTGCTTAGGCCTCACGTGGTTGGAAGCTAGCTGGCAGAGGCAGAGTCCTGCACTGGGGTGTGTGCCTTGCTGGGTGCCAGCCCTTGGGATGTTGTGACCCTGTGTAGCACGGTGCATGGGTCCTGGACTGCCTGCCTCCATCCTCTTACTCTGAGAGCAGCACATAGAGGCACAGGCTGGGGACGAGCATTGACCCTGGGGGCAATGGCGGCCTGGTCCTTGGGCCCAGGGGACTTGCATGGCCGGCTGCAGTGATCTGGCAGTGCGGTCTGGACCCAGGAGAGAGAGAAAGCTGTGTGAGGCAAGGGTGACGCTAAGACACACACATGTGCACCTGATAGAGAGAGAGCTTGAGGACAGAGACCCATTCGTTTAGCTGTCTTGAGCTCCAAAAGGTCAGATAAACAATGACAGGGAGCTTCTGGGCATGGATTTGCACTCAGTCTTTCTGGGAACATGGGAATTTCTGGGTAAGAGGAGGGCTTGGAGCAGAGACACTCCTAGCCCCCACAAATTGGGTACTCTTCCCCACAAATCTTCACGTTAGGCTTGTACGTGGTGTCAAGTGACTGGACCCCAGGCTGTCTGGTTCCACTATTGTGGCTGGAACAGAGGCGTTGGTTTCCTCCTCAGACACCCTCGCTGCCAGTGTTTTCCATCGTGCCAGACAGCACCACACTGTCTCCCACCTGCTCAGACAAAATATCTAGAGATACCCTGGATTCTTCTCTTTCCCAAGTCTCTAGTCCAAGCCCTGTGCAAGCTCTACGTGCTCGGAATTCGTTTCTCTCACCTCCACCTACCACTCCACCCAGGTCACCGTTATCCAGTCGGAACTGCAGTGTGGTCTCCCCACCTCCACTCTTCCCACTTTGCCATCTGTTTCTCACACAGGTGCAGGTTGAGCTTTAAACATGTACATTGGATCACGTAATTTTCCTGTTTAAAACTCTTCAAAGACTTTCCCTGCCATGTAGAGTAAAATGGAAGATTCTCGTTCGGTCCTTTACAAAGGCCTCTGTGAAAAGGCCGCTGTTCCCCCCTCTGCTCTCCTTTCCCGCCACCCCTCCCCACACCCTCGCGGGCCAAACCCGACCCTGCCCTGCACTTAGCACGCACCACGCCCTGCAGCCTCTGCTCCGCTCCTGCACCCCGCTCGGGTGCCGTGGGCTCCCCTGCTTGTCAGTCAGATCTCAACCAGCAACCTGAAGGCAGCACACAGCCACCTGCTGCTGTAATTCTCTGTGTAACGGTGATACCGTTGTTTTTCCTGGTGTAATATCATTCATTTTTATCTGCCTGACTTTAGTAGAATGGAAGCTCCACAAAAAAAGGGGCCTTAGTTTTTATCCTGGCTGTCTCACTAGGTCCTATAACAAACAGTCCCCGGTACATCACAGGCATGAATTAATTTGTGTTGAATGACTATATACAGAGTTTTTGACAAAAATGCTCCCAAACTATTTCTGACAGGGTGATACTGTGAAGTGAAAAGAATCCTATAGGAAGTGCTATTTACCGAGTAACTATCATGGGAGTTTACCAGACACCTCCAAGCATTACCTCACGGAACCCTCAATAAAATGGACCCCAAATCCTCCATTTGTCAGACATGCTCATAAGGTTACGTAGCTGTGGCACGTCACACAGCAAGGGGTGGGAAGGGCCAGCAGCCTCCTGCACGCAGCTGAAATGGCAGCCCCCTTACACAGGCGTGCAGGGGCGCACGGCTGGGCCACCCGGAGGCACCCTGGCTCTGCAGAGTCCCAGAACTCACACCGGGAACCCAGGCAAGCTTGCTTCCGTGCTGGTCAGCAATGCCTTCCCCTGACCCGCACTAAGACAGCATCTCATTCACATGTCCGGAGCATTTGCTGGAAACAGTCCAAAACCTGGGCCGATCAAATGCTCTCAGCGCTGAATAGTGTTTGAAGACTGTTCTGAATCAGGGGTCCTGTAACAATCCAGTCTTCATTTTCACGTCAAAAACAACCAAACACTTCTGTGTCTTCACACGAAGGCAACAAGGCCATAATGCTAGTGGCTGGGAGATGGGGAACCATGAGAAGCTTCCAGCCATAAATGGGAGAGCTCCATACTCTGTATGCACAGAACTTTCTAGAATATCTCAGCAACAAAAAGATTTGGAAGATGGGAGAAAATTCACCAACGGGTGTGTGTGTGTGAAAAAAAAGTTTTCATTTGTCATTTCCGTTGTCTTTAACTTATTTTCTACAAGTACCAAGAAAATCCCACCCTGAATGCCAAAATAATATCTCATAACCAGAGAGGTACCACCCCATGCCAAGACAGGCTTTACGTGGTAAGCACCCAAGCCAATACCACCTACTAATTAAAAGAAAAAAAAGACTTCAAAGGCCACACACCTCCATTTCTAAAGGATATGAAGCATCAGAATTAATAAAACAAAAGTGACAAAAATAACCTCCAGCAGTCCAATCAGTTAGACATGTCACCTCAGGAATTTCTTTTTTAGTGTATCAGACAAAAGGAAGCCACGGTTGGTCATTCAGCTCGTCCTTTCCCCAGCGTGGAACACAGCGGCCTTACCTGGAGAAACACTCATGTACTTAAGTGTAGTGGCAGAGACTGCATCCTGTCCCCTCCAAAGCCAGTCAGAACCTACTGCACAGAACTCCCTAATGTGTGCGTGTGTGTGTGTGTGTGTATAAAATCCACAGGGATGAAGGTGGGTAGATCAAATGGTTTGGATCCCAATTTTTACACCATTCTGAATTTAATAGGCCTTTACCACGATCATCTTTGCACAGCGTAACTCTGCCCTGAAGAAATGGCAAATGCACATCGAGGAGAATCATGGGCTTCCTTGTGCGAGAGCAGTGCACGTACTTACTAAGACACGGTTCTCATTAAGCGAAGGTAAACCTCGAAGCCAAAACACTTTGCATTTCCCACTCTACATTTGGCTTGACAAAGTTACTCAGGAAGAGAAGCAGAGTATCTGTCAGGCAACCCGAGGCTCCTTCTCTGGCCGCAGGGCCTGCAGGCCGACAGGCAGCCTGAGCATTCTTCATCTCCATTGCTGCAGACCATCGGTGGCCGAGCCCTGCAGAACTGTCAGAGTCTGTTCCAGGCTGTAACTTGGCAAACATGACTTAACCTGGGAGAAATGCTTTAAAACAAGATTTCACAACATCTGCCATGTCACTTTTAAGCAATGCCTTCTGTTTCTACGAAACTTAAACACGGCTTTGTTTTTAAAAGCTAAACTCCATAGGTCTTTCTTCATGTCTATGGGACATTCACTTCTGGCACTAAAGGGCTCCCACTAGGAGAAAAAGTTCCCAAACGTCTCAGCATTTCTGCTCCGTGGACTTACGGTCAAAGTCAGTCTGTTCCGCAGTGGAAAGAAAAAAGGGTTCTGCAAAATGTCACCCCAGTCTCCGAAATTTCAGACGTCCACATGGAGCCTGATAAGCAGAGCCCTTAGGAGAGCGCGCACGGGCTGCGTCGGCAGCCTGCTGGTCATCACGACAGGAGTGTGACTAGGAGTGTGACTAGGACTGTGACTTGTGACTACGTATCAGGGAAAGGAGATGTCTGTGTTGGCTCTTCCACCATTGTTCGGGGGATATTTCATTAGAATAAAATGATAAAACTGAACATAGAAATTAAGAAATTTTACTGATGAGCATGTTTTTTATTCATTTAACATGTGCTTACATGGATATTATGTACTAGGTATTCCGTTAGGTATTTAAAGATATACAAAAGATGAAAAAGATCTGTCCCCATTTTCAAAGTCAACCCAATTGGAAGCAACTAGAAAGTGGTGGCCTAAAGATATAGTTGGGAGTTGTTAGGTTTTAGCTGGAAATTGAAGCCTCTGGCATATATGATGTAACCTAGGGGGAAAGTGAAAAAAAAAAAAAAGTGGCTGAGGAAAGAACCCTTCAGACCAATTATATTTATGGGATAGATCACAGAATAGGATACACCAGTAAATGTAGTGAAGGAACAGTCAAGAGAGATTGAACTGTTTCAGGAGCAAAAGACAATGTCTAGGGGCAACGGGTGCTGACTGCTGCCAGGCCGTCAGCCACTGTGAAGGGGAAGAAGAGGTTACTGTGCTAGGGCGGGAGGATGTGGGAATGGCATTGATAATATCCAACCGGAACAGAGCTGAGGTTTGCATAAAACCCACACTGAGCCTAAAACAACAGTCTTTCCTAAAGAATACTTTATTAATCCGCCATCAGCCTCAAGCAAGTGTGAATAGCATTAAGATCAGACTGCATCTCAAAGACTTTCTTAAGAGAAGTGAAATCACTTCTTAAGAGTTCTCTAGCCAAAAAATAGAGGGGAAAAAGTGATTTAAACAAAATGTATTCATGCAATCCTCTGCCCACGGGGATTTTCCACTTCCTGAAAATCATAAAACCTTGTATTATTTTTAGTAAATCATTTAAATTATATATGATAAATGATGATAAGGCAAATTGAATAGAAATGAGTAGACAATGGTCTTTGCTGGGCAATGGGGAAGAAAATCAGAATTGAAGCAATAACAGTAACAACGAAAAATAGAATAAACAAGTTATTGCCTGAAAATGGTGTACAGATAGAAGTTAACTATTCTTTTAATTAAAAAACCTCTCTTAAGTTGTGGAACGTAAAATGTTTGCTTTCTGACATAGTGATTAAAAAAACCCCACCATGTTAAGGTGGAGAGAAGGAGCATCAGAAGTAGTATTTTCACATGATATTAAACAAACGGAAAGAAATATACCTATTCCGATAAAATTTCCACCTATAAGAACGACCCCATGCACCTGGCACCCCACTCAACACCACCCGGTTGAATAATCCCGCTCCAACACGTGAATTCACTGTATGGCCCTAAGCACGTCAGCTCTCTGGATTACTTACTGCACACAGTGTCCACGTTTGCTTGTTTTCCCTTTTGTTTTTACCTTTTTCTAAACTTGATAAAGAAAGAAAAAAGAAACTCTCCTTATCCGCCACTTTCAAAAATGTTATATAAGATGTTTACAGGCATCTTTCAAATTTCCTTAAATGAGGAGAACTGGTGCCAGAGTAGGTGCTCGGAGGCCAGAGTGGGTCTGGGTCCTGACCTAAGATTCCAGACAAGAGCCTTCGCGGCAGCTCAAAACCATTTCACGTTTCCAAAGAGAAAACAAGATGGAATCATTCAACCAACCTGTATAGAATGATCTCGGTGCTCTGTCTAGCTAACCTGTGCTGGCTTTGGTAAGGCAGGAGGCCACCGATCCACCCAGAGATACCGGCATTTCCTGGGGGCTCCGGACTCTGTTCTTTTTCTGATCTCTTCACTCCTTTACGGCACACAGGGCCATCTACTCCCGTGATCCTAATACCATCCAAATGGTGGTAGTTTCCAAGTCAGTACATTGAAATGAAATTTTTAGGTCATTCATTATATAAGCAACAACTGAAACATTTATTCAAAAATGTTCTATTGAGCCCTGGCTGGTGTAGCTCAGTGGATTGAGCACGGGCCTGCAAACCAAAGGATCGCGGTTCGATTCCCAGTCAGGGCACATGCCTGGGTAGCAGGCCAGTTCCCAGCAGGGGACACACAAGAGGCTACCGTACATTGATATTTCTCTCCCTCTCTGTTTCCCTTCCTCTCTAAAGATAAATAAAGAAAAGGAAAGAAAATACATTCTATTGAGACAAACTAAAACTTAATGAGAAGAATTATTAAAACCTAAACAGCTCATAGGGCAGAGGTGAAGAAAGTTCCTATGCCAGGGCGCTGCACACTGAAACACCTACCTGCCTAGATCTGTCGCCTTCTCTCTCCTTCTGTCTAAATTTATCACTGAGAGCTGGATTGAGAAAAGAAGTTTTTCCTTATTTTCATATATTTTATATGTAGTAGACTTTTTATCAAAGTAAAACATATATAACAACAAAGCACACATACATTTGTACCTCTTGAGTGATTTTTCATTTTCAGAAAATGAATACCTGCGCAGAACATACTCAGAAAAAAACAAAACAAAACAGAACAAAACAAAAAAATGCTTGGGAACTTAGCCAAAAGCTTCTCATGCCTCTTCCGTTTCTTAATTGTCTTCCCTCTACCCAAGCTCAGGCACTATCACCGTGACTCCATAAATTACTTTTGCAAGTTTTTGAACTTCCTACAAATGTAATCACATAGCATGCATGTTTATAGAGATCGCTTGGACATTATGAATCGTTGACAAGTAAACGGAAAAGTGTTCTGTGTCTCCTAGTTGACTAGGTGTTGTCATCATGCCTAAATTGACCCCCTTTTCTTTGCAAATTCGAGCCTGTAATGAGCAGGCAGCAATCCCACAGACAGCCCATGGAGCACCGAGGCACTGGGACTGGAAGCCTCCTCGTGTTTTTCTCATAGATTTCCACTCTCATGGCGGTCAATCTCTGACGGTCCCTCTGGAAAAGGCCCCTAATTTCATAACACTCTCCCCCTAAGCCGTGCAACAGCGACCACATAGCACAGAGAGCTGCCATCTGGCTGCGCTGGGCTGCCGCTTGGCACGGATTTCCAGGGAGGGGCCCGGGGAGATGCTCTGCCCCTTGAGGCCGAGCCCTCAGGGCCTCCCCTCTCTTACGGTCAGCGTCCAGCAAATGTGGAGTGTGTAAGGCCATGCCTGGCACCGGCTGTATTTCATTCTACTAGTCTGGATTTAGTGACCTGCCCACAGAAGGCACACCGCACCTGCTGATGTGACAAAAATATAGGGAGGCCAAAAGGGTGGGCAACATACAACAGGCATTGTCCATACAGCAGAGGCACAGAATCCCTTCTAACTATAAAAACATGGAACATACGCAGCCAGGCCCAGCTGGAGCCAAATGCTACCATTTCCACATTGAAGATCTTCTAGAACAGGAGCTATTTTAGATTAATGATGCAATCCTAGCAACAAATTCTTTACTCCATCATCCCGTCACCCACATCCCATCTTGTTTTGCGGGGGGGACAGGGTGTCATATGAGGGGCTTTGGAAAATACAATTTTATTGATTATATCAGCTATAGAAAAACATGCACCTTGTCTGAAAGATGATATAGCATTGCCTGCCAATTTCTGAACTAGCTACTGAATATCCGTGGAGAAGAAACTTCCTTCAAAACAAATGCAACTTGAAAACAACGGTGCATCGGCAGAGAGAGCTGGCAATGTGCTACCCTGGAAGACTGCTCTCTTAATTCAGTTGTCTGCCCACATCCTCTTCGGTAGCATGTTGTTTAGAGATTCTCTTGGGAATTTTGAAAAATCCCTTTCTTCAATAGGAACGCTAGCTATTACAGGTTTTTATTGGATTACCCTGGGCAAGAGAGACGTGTGTGAGTCTACGTAAATAAGTGTACTGTTAAGGAGTAATGCATAAAAACAATCCCTCTGGCTGAATAAATGGACAATTTTAAAAGAGGAAAAAATATATCGCTCTGATCGAACTGCCTTCCTATCAGGCTACGACTTGAATTCTAAGAGAAGCAAGACTATATAATGAATAGGAAGAAAACAGCTTTCTCGGGGTTACCACTGATCTTTGTGGGTGAGTATCACCCTCTATCCCGGAAAGGAGCCAGAAAGGAACCTGACTGATACTCCTTGGATGACTGGCCTGACCTAATAATAGGTGGCTGTTAAATTCCCTTCCTCAAGTAACAGGCCTCTCACCCCACATGGATGGACAGAAGGAGAGAAGGATAGGGTCAGGGAAAGAGACACAGGAAAAAAGAGGCAAAAGAAAGGAGCCTGGCCCCTAGATTGGAGCAACGAGTGAGCCCTGGGCACAGCAGGAAGTGGGAGCCAGAGGGGCAGTGAGGACCCTGTCTGTCCTTGCCACGAAGGCAATGGCTACACAGGCTGGGGCCACACTGCAAGTTCTTTTATCTCTGTGGAGAGTTCCTTGGTCCAGCAGAGCAGCAAGAGGGGTGGAAGCGGACAGGGAGGTGTGAAGAAGGGGCCTGGGAACTGAAGGGGTTCGGGGGGCACAGTGCCCACGCTGGAGGTCAGCAGGTCAGAGCAGCCACAGCAGGAGGGAAATCAAATTCTGTTCACCTTGGCGCTCTGATTCAGACCTTCTTCCTAAA
>PVKM010019451.1:0-24204 GCA_004027735.1 Carollia perspicillata
GAGAACAGGGAACCGTAGTGCACTGTTGGTGGGATTGCAGACTGATACAACCACTATGGAAAACAGTATGGAATTTTCTCAGAAAACTAAAAATGGATTTGCCTTTTGAGCTGGCAATTCCACTGCTAAGATTATATCCTAAGAACCCTGAAACACCAATCCAAAAGAACCTATGTACCCCAATGTTCATAGCAGTACAGTTTACAATAGCCAAGTGCTGGAAGCAACATAGATGCCCATCAGTAAATGAATGGATCAAAAAACTATGGTACATTTACACAATGGAATTCTATGCAGCACAAAGAAAGAAGGAGCTCCTACTCTATGCAACAGCTTGGATGGAACTGGTAAGCATTATGCTAAGCAAAATAAGCCAGGTGGTGAAAGACAAATACCATATGATCTCACCTTTAACAGGAACCTAAACAACAAAACAAACAAACAAGCAAAATATAACCAAAGACACTGAAATAGAGAACTGGTTGACCGTGTCCAGAGGGGAGAGGGGAAGGTGGGCTGCTTTGTGGTTTTTTACGTACAATTTTATGTCATCTGCAAATAATGAATATTCTATTTCTTTAATCCTAATTTGGATGTCTTTTATTTCCTTTTGTTGTGTAATTTCTGTAGTTAGAACTTCCAAAACTATGTTGGATAGGAGTGGTGAGGTAACATCCCTGTCTTGGTCTCAATCTTAATGCTTGAAATTTTTGCCAATAGAGTATAGTGTTCTTCAAAGGTCTTGCATATTTGACCTTTAATATTTTGAGTATGAATGCTCTACTCCCACTTTGTTGTGAGTTTTTATCACAAATAAGTGCTGGATTTTATCTAATGCTTTGTCTGCAACTATTAATATGATAATGTGATTTTATTTCTCATTTTGTTTTTTATCATAGTTATTGATTTATGACTATTGTACCAACCATGCAGTCCTAGGATAAATTCCACTTGATCATGATGTATGATATTTTTAATGTATTGCTGGATCCAGTTTGCTAATATTTTGTAGAGGATTTTTACATCAATATTCATCACAGATGTTAGTCAATAATTTTCTTTCTTTGTTGTGTCTTTACCTGGCTTTGAATTAGGATAATGCTGGCCTCATAAAAAGTACTTGAAAGTCCTCTCTGCTTTTGAATTTTTTGGAATTATTTGAGAAGGATAGTGTAAGTTATTCTTTGAGTGTTTGGTAAAATTTGAATGTGAAGCCATCTGGTCTAGGACTTTGTGGTTTGATGGGAGATTTTTGATTAGTGCATCAATTTCTTTAGTTGTAACCTATCTATTCAGGTTTTCTGATTCTTCCTGATTTAGTTTTGCATGATTGTATGATTCTAGGATTTAAAGCTATTACCCAGGTTGTCCAATCTGTTGGCATATAGTTATTCGTAGTATTGTTTTACAAACATTTGCTTTCTGTTATGTCACTTGTTACTTCTCCTCTTTTATTTCTGATTATATTTTTGGGTCCCCTCACTTTTTTCTTGATGAGTCTGCTTAAAGTTTTGTTAATCTTGTTTAGCTTGTCAAAGAACCAACTCTTTAAGAAAATTTATTGATTATGGAGATAGGGGAAAAGAGGAGAGGAAAAGAAACATCACTGTGAGAGAGAAGCACCAATCAGTTGTCTCTTATATGCACCCTGACCTAATGGGAATTGAACCTGTGACCTTTAGTTTATGGGACAATACTCCAACTAACTGAGCTGCAATGGCCAAGGCAGAGCAAGCACTAGGTTGAAATGTTTTTTGCTTTTGTATTATTTTGTTTTTGTTAGTTTTTAATGTTTATGTTCATTTCACTCTGATATTTATTGTTTTCTTTACTTACTTGGGGTTTGTTATTTGTAGTTCTTTTAGGTGTAGGTTTAGATTGTTTATTTGAGAATTGTCTTAGTTCCTGAGGTAGCTCTGTAATGCTATAAACTTAACTCTCAGAATAGTTTCATTGTGCTCCATAGATTTTGGATCTTGTGTGTGTGTATGTTCATTTTCATTTATTTCCAGGTAATTTCTGATTTCTCCTTTAATCTCATTGTTTACTCACTTATTGTTTAATAACATATCATTTATACTCCATGTTTTTTAATGGTTTTCAGGGGTTTTTTACTGTAGTTTATTTCTAGTTCCATGCCATTGTGTTCTGAGAAGATGCTTTATATGACTTCAATCTCCTTGAATTTGTTAAGAGCTTTTTTGTGTACTAACATGTGATCTAATTTGGGGAGTGTTCCACAAGCACTTGAGAAGAATGCATATTCTGCTACTTTGGTATGAAATGTTCTGTATGTATTAGTTAAATCCATCTTATCTAGTGTGTCATTTAATGATGTGGTTTCCTTGTTCACTTTTTGTCTGGAAGATCTATCCATTGATGGCAGTGGGGTGTTAAAATGCCCCACTATGATTGTATTGCTCTTGATCTCTCCTTTAAAGTCCACCAAACATAAACACACACACACACACTCTCCTATGTTGGGTACATATATGTTATAAAGGTTATACCCTCTTGTTTGATCAATCTTTTTAGTATTATATAATGACCTTCTTTGTCTCTTGTTATTGCCTTTGTTTTGAAGTCTATTTTGTCAGAAATAAATATTGCCAGCCCCGTTTTTCTTTTGTTTGCTTATTTCCAATTGCATGGAAAAATTCTTTTCCATACCTTTACTTTAAGCCTGTGTGTGTCTTTTGTTCTGAGGTTGGTCTCTTGTAGACAGTATATATATACTGATATTTATACTGATGCACACACACACACTGATATATATATCAGTATATATATATATATATATCAGCATAATATATCATTATATATATATACTGATATATATATATA
Organism: Carollia perspicillata; assembly: GCA_004027735.1. Classification (NCBI taxonomy): domain Eukaryota; kingdom Metazoa; phylum Chordata; class Mammalia; order Chiroptera; family Phyllostomidae; genus Carollia; species Carollia perspicillata. Next base: position 2,845 of record PVKM010019451.1, read on the forward strand.
CTGAACACAAGATGAAGCGCAAATATATATATGTATGTATATGTATATGCATATACACACATGCATGTATATATGTATACATATGTATATGCTTATGTGTGTATATGTATACACACATATGTACTTGGAGATAATATGATGGGACTACTTATATGGCATGTATGAATTAATGCAATAATTCTGATATATCTCAATAGCAGAAATAAAAAACTTTAAGGAATAATAATTAATTTTACATTAAATAATAATATATAATATGAAGATGTAGAGATTCTCTTCATAATTAAATTTTTGCAAATCTTTGACCTCTTCCCTAATAAGAATTGGGTCAGGGTGAGAATCAGAGATGATAAACAGGAATGGGATGAAGAGTCTAAAGAATCCCACTGTTTGATTTATATCATATATTTGAATGAGAGTGAGTTTTAGTCCAACGTATCTAGAGACTCATCCAAGAGTACAGCAGGGTTCTGAAAGATTGGTATAGACTCTTGCTGAGTTTATAATCTGTAAATGTTAAGTGTTCAAACCATGGTACCTGGTTGCTCTTAACCAAAGTCAGATGGCTACTAGAGCTTAGTTCACTGAACATGATTTGCACTCAATAAACATTTATTGAATGCATTGTGTTGCAAGTATTATGCTAATATAAAGATATAAAATTGTTAAGTCCTAATCTATTTATGACCCTTGGAATTTACTGTCTTCTTGTTTATTATTCCTTAAAATGCAGTATGGTTTATTAGTGATCAGACTATTATCAATGTTCCCTTTTGTTGTTTTGTCCATCCCTATGCCATGACAAATCCTTATTGATGAAAGAACACAAGGTGAAGTGCAAGTATTCTCAGAGGCATACTTATTGAGTAAAGAGCATTTAAACATGTAAAAGCAAGGCATTTGCAGGTTTTGTATGTTCAACTTCATAAACTAATTAGCAAACACTAGATGTTTTAAATGACTTTCTCCTCTTGTTACCATTAGGAGACTTTATTTTTACTGTGTTAGGTATAGAAATAAATCTATTTCTGAAATATAACCACACTAAATTTTCAAATGTTTATATAAAATAAATATAGTTGCTGTATGAAAATTCAAATTCCTATAAATATAATAGCCAACTTATCTAGTAGCTTAAATCTGCTAAAAAATCTTCATGTGAGATTAAACAAAGAACGAGACAATACATACTTAGATGATTGCTTGGTGTTCCTAGAATTAGAGCTAGAAATTTTAAATATGAGTTATATATATTTAATGACCTTGGTAAAGGATAACTCATTTCCACTAAAATATGATGAGTTGATTCTTCTGTCTAAGGCTGGTCTACCAAGGGAACTGCTTTGATAGGCTGTTCTTAGACCTGCAATTACCCTTTATTCATAGTCTTTGTATGATTCTTTAGTGAAATAAATGAACATTTTCTGCTTTATATATTTATAGTTGCAAGGCTAGTAACTGAATTTTGCCCTGGCCTGCTCTTTATGCATGCTTGTGTCTATGTTGTTCTTATCAAACTCTATGCTACTTATACATTCTTGTATGAACTTATAGCAAGCAAGTTGTTTACTCTTTACTGAAAACTATACATATCTATTAAAATAACAATTTCCCAGCATGACACAGTAACAAAGAACACAATTAAACCTTTCTTTCATAAAGTATATAGAAACTTGGACAACATTTATAAAATAGCTTAAATACATTTTAGACCAACCAACAGACAGCTCCGAACAATGAGTAAAGCAAAGTAAAAGAAGTAAGTTTCAATTATTCTAGTTCACTGCCTGAAGAGAGATGCCTATCTCTATGGATAGAGAATTCAAACAGAGTCCAATAGCCTGACTGAATTTAAGAGATAGAGTTCAAGGCCCTGTCTAGTGTGGCTCAGTGAATTGAGTGCCAGCATGTAAACCAAAGGGTCACTGGTTTGATTCCCAGGCAGGGCACATGCCTGGGTTGCAGACCAGGTCCCCAGTTGGGGGAGCATGAGAGGCCACCACACATTGTGTTTCTCTCCCTCTTTTTCTCCCTCCTGTCCCCTCTCTCTAAATATAAGTAAATACAATCTTTCTTTTAAAAAAAGTGTAGTCTAGTGAGAACAAAGAGGGAAAATGATTAAAAGCAAGAAAAAAGAAAAAATAAGAGATAGAGTTCATTGATTGGAGAGCTCAAATCATCTATAATGTATTTTAAAATGTCAGAGATGAAGGATGAATCTCAAAAGAGCTGCGTTAAGCTCAAAAAGTTACAGAGGAAATCTCTTAAGTTTTTGGCATATGATTGATTTGTATTTGTGTGAAAATGAACTACTTAATGCCAGGGAAGAACTACCTGAAAGTTGTTGTAGAATGATTCATAGACCTTAAATACAACTCTTTGTGTTCCAACCAGCAAGATCTTATCACACATGCGTGGTGAATACTGACTGCAGACAAATGTGCATCACTAGTGAAAATAAATTGGTTTTGATATAGAGTATTCTAAACCAATGGCAAAAAAAATAAATACTTAAAAATAATATTGGGAAGAATCAAGCCAATTCCATAGTTTTGTTCCAGAAAAAAAAAATAAAAGAAGGCCAATGATATCGAAAGGAATAAAACTAAATCCAGTACCTAAGAAGGAAATATTCATAAAGCACGTAATACATTTTAATGGGGAAGGGATATTTCAAATAATCTAGGAAAAAGCCTGCAATCAAAAGAAAAAGCAATAAATAGAAATAACATCCAAATAACATAGATGAACAAATTATTAAATAATTATATTGAGTACTATTACATGTAAACATATGATAAAACTTTCTTATTCATATCAGTAGTCTATGCATGTGTCCAAGAGCAAAATGCCCATTCAACTGCCTCCACAAGGTTCCTACTCATGGACACTGACAACAGTGTACCAATTGCCAGGGCTAGCATATTGGAAGTGGGGAGGAGGGTATAGGGGTATAGATGTTTGTAGATGGAGACTTGGGGTGGTGAACACAATACAGTGAATAGATGGTGTGTTGGAGAATTGTGCACCTGAAACCTGTACAATTTTGTTAACCAGTGGCACCCCAATAAATTCAATGAAAAGGTAAAATAAGTTTCCACTGCTGTGATCATTCTTATACATATTTGTTGTAGCATATGTGTAAATATTTTGTTAGTAATATATTTGGAAGAATTAGTGTGTCTTAGGAAATACTTGGACTGACAATACAATTTGCACAACATTCTTGAAAGTAGAATGATCTACAAATCCACTGGCTGCTTATGAGAGCTTATGATGTTGCATATCCTAATCTAAACTTTGTATTAACTGTCTTTATTTTACCCATTCCAATAGGTATGGACTTATAGCATTGATTTTATCAACATATTTTAATTTATGTTTCTCAGATGACTAATAAGGTATTTTCATGATTATTAAATACTAGATTTCTGATTCTCCTTTTTTGTTTTTTTCATCCATATTTGTATTTGCTTATATTTGGATGTGTTCTTGCTAGTTTGTAGATTTTGTATGTGTTTTGAATAATATATAAAAGGTTTGTCCAGAAAAAGTCCAGCTATTGTTAGCATAACAAGAATGGTTTGTGTGACATCAATGTAACCTGACAGCCAAGGAGAATGGACTGGAATGTGCATGCAAGAACCATGACAATTTCCCTCTACAAGTCTGTGGGGGTAGTAGACACTATTGAGTGAGCATGCACTGAAAATGACTGAGCAAGTAGAGCAACAAATCTGCATCAAATTTTGTGTTGAGATTGAACAGTCCTCAGTGAAACTATTTGGATGATTCAGAAGGCTGCAGATATGGGTAACTGGTGATTGGCAGTTTTATCATGATAACACACCTGCTCATGATTCGTGTGTCATGCAGAGTATTTTGGCAAAACATCAAATCACCCAGGTGACTTGGGCCTCTTACAGCTCAGACTCGGTGTTGTGTGATTTCTGGCTTTTTGCAGTTAACAGTTTTGCTAAAAATATTTATTGTCGAATATTAATGCCCCTGATCTGTTCTGGGTACTGTCTTCATGGTACATTCTTTTCATGTTTTTACTTTCAGGGTATCGGGATATTTATGTCCAATGTGTAACTCCTCTTCAGAATGTAATTGAATTTTATTATGTTTTTTATTAACTCTAAGAGTATTTAGTTGATTTACATGCAAGGTTATTATTTATGAATTAAATCTACATCTGTGATATTATTATTTAAATTGTTAAATCCTGTGTCTTTGTGTTTCTCTATTTCTTCATTACTGACTAATTTTGTGTTAGATGTTTCTTTTTTTCTCAAAAATCATTTATTTTTCTTACATCTATATACTATCATCATCACCTTATTGCTTCTTTTACTTTTTTAAAATTTAGATGTAATTAGCACATTACATTATACAGTGTTCAGGTGTATATGATAATAGTTGATACTGTATATTTTGTGAAACTACCACAATATCTTTAGTTAAAATTTTTATCAAACATAGGTATAAAATATTTTTCTTATAATGTGAACTTTTAATATTTACTCCTTTAGCAGCTTTCAAAATTGCAATACAATATTATTAAATATGATCATTATACCACACACTATGTTACCGTGGCTTATTTATTTTATAACAAGAAGTTTATATATTTTAATCCATATGTCCCATTTACCACACCCGAAACCCATCTGTGGAAATAATCAATCTTTTCTGTTTCTATGAGCTTGGCTTTTGTTTTTAATTTTACATGTAAGTGAGATGACCAGGTATTTGTCCTTCTCTGACTTATTTCACTTATAATATTCTCTAGGTCTACCTATGTTGTCACAAAAGAAAATAATTCATCCACTGAGTAATATTCATATATTCATATATAGAGAGAGTAAATATATAGACAGTAATATTGAGTAATTTCATATATAAACAATTTCTATATCCATTTACCCATGGACACAGATTATTTCCATATCTTGGCATTATAAATAATTCTGCAATAAACATGAGGAGTGCACATATCTTTTCAAATTACTGTTTTTCTTTTCTTTGGATAAATGCCCAGAAGTGGAAGTGCTGGATCATATGGTAGTTCTATTTTTAGTTTATTGAGGAACTCCTATATTATATTCCAGAATGTTTGCACCAATTTATATTCTCACCAACAGTGCATAATAGATTGCTCCTCCACAACCTTAGCAACACTTATTTCTAGTCTTTTGAAAATAGCCATTCCGGTATGTTTGGGGTGATGTCTCATGATTTTGACTTGCATTTCCTTGATGATTAGTGATGTTGAGCACCTTTTTAATGTACTGGTTGGCCATTTATATATCTTCTTGTAAAAATGTTTATTTTGATCCTCTGTCCATGTTTTAATCAGATTTTTTTGCTATTGAGTTGTATGACATTATACATTTTGAATATTAAACTCTTATCAGATATACATTTGCAAAGTAAAAGCAGTTTTTACCATCTTATCCCCATTTCATGGCAAATATATAAATATTTGTTAATTACTTTCTTGTTGTTCAATTACAGTTGTCTGCATTTTCTCCTCACCACTACCCCCTTCCTTAGCCAAACTCACCTCCCTCCTTTACTTCTATCCTCCCCCTTGGTTTTGTCCATCTGTCCTTCACAGTAGTTCCAGAAAACCCTTCTCCCCTCTGTCCCCTTCACCCTCCCCTCTGGCTATTGTTAAGTTGCCCTTAATTTCAATGTGTCTAGTTATATTTTTACCACTATGAGTGATATTAATTTGGTATTGTCTATAAATACTATCACATCAAGAATTTACATTTTCATTTACCAGATGTTCTTTTTTATTAATGCATTTGTATATTATTATATTTATAAGAAAACAGTCTTTTGTTTCATAGCCAAAAAATAACCACCAGTATCAGTTTTAGTATGTAAATCAAAGAAAACTTCCCTAAATGTAATTGATCAATGACAAATTTCCTTCAGTACACATGATTCTGAAAACTAACCAATCAATGTCAGGCCCAAAATTTTGAAGTGAAGTCAATCAGCACTAGACTCATTCCTGTGAAGAACCTTCTAAAACTGGACAATCAATAACAGCCTCACTGAACATCAGTTCTCCCAAACTTGACATGAATTTTATCTTGCCACTTAAACCAGCCCCCAAACAACTGTTCCACCATAATATTCATGAAAAATTAGAAGTCTACTATTTAAATAATGTATGTAACCATTACAACTTTCCTTTATTTAAACAAATAATGCATTAATATTGTTTCTCCTATTGTGTGGTCATTTCTGACACTATTTAAATAATCACAAGACTGTTTTTCCTTTATTGATTTTAAAAGGCTAATTTTTTATTTCTTTGTAATCACTGTAACTGGAAGTTTATACAATTTTTTAACTTTGCTTTGACGCTTGCCTCCTTGCAGTCTATTCCTTATTAATAAATCAAAGTATCATTTATCTTCACCCCCCCTTCTTTCACTTTGCCTCTCTGTCTGTCAGTAGTTTACATTTATGGCAAACTGAGCTATTAGAATGCAACACAGATTTGGGTTCCAACAAATCTCCAAAAACAGTGAAAAGCATATAAGTTTAACTTAATGCTTATATGCTTTTATATTATATAACACACACACGTGTGTGTGTGTGCACGTGTGTGCACACATACACATTCAAAGATTGGAAACACTTAAGCAAAATTAACTGTTTCAATGAAAATAATCCAGCCATTTCCTAAACAAACATGGTAACATATTATGTGAATCAAGAGTATATATCACAGAAATGAAGAAAATTAAATCACAAGGGCTTCAATAATGTCAGTTATTTATTTATTTTTTGCAGAAGTTTAGACACTTCTCCAAAGAGGACATACAGATGGCCCGTAGACATATGAAAAAATGCTCAACATCACTAGCCATCAGAGAGATGCAAATTAAAACTACAATGAGGTATCACCTCACACTTGCAAAAATAGCCATCATTAATAAATCAACAAATAACAAGCGTTGGAGAGGATGTGGAGAAAAGGGGACCCTAGTGGCCCGTCAGTGGGAATGCAGACTGATGCAAACACTGTGGAAAACAGTATGGAATTTCCTCAAAAAACTAAAATGGAACTGCTTTTTGACCCAGCTATTCCATTGCTGGGATTATATCTGAAGGATCCTGAAACATTAATCCAAAAGTATTTGTACATCTCTTTGTTAATAGCAGTGCTATTTATAATAGCTAAAATTTGAAAACAGCCTGAGTGCTCATCAGTACATGAAGGGATAAAAAAGCTGTGATACATTTACACAATGGGATACTATGTAGCAAAAAGAAAAAAGGAATTCTTACCTTTTGCAAAAGTGTGGATGAAACTGGAGACTATTTGCTAAATGAAATGAACTAGTCGGCAAAAGAAATATCATGTTTTCTCACTTAAAAGAAGAATCTAGTAAACAAAATAGACTAGTAAGTGAAAGGAAACTAACCTGTGACATAAAAACATGGAACAGACTGAAAGCTCTAAGGGAGGAGGGAGGATGAGGGGACTGATTGAGAAAAGGCGACCAAAGAACATATGCATAGTAGATTGACTGTGGAAGTGGAGGTGAGATGGGTGAAGTGGGGGAAAGTAGGAAGGTTGCATCAACTCTAATAGCATAAACCATGATATATTTTTAAAAGGAATAAAAGAGCTCTATTAAGTAACAAAAATGTCACACAACAAAAATTAGCACTATCTCTGTAATATATTTCTTACCTTTTGTATTGTTTTTCTTTTATTTTAGATTTGATGAGGAATTTTTGAATATTTGTTTCTAAATAATAAAGCAGTGCTTTAGAAGGTATTCTTTTTCAACGCATGTTCTTGTTAGACTGAAATATATCTTATATTATTGTCATGTAGTTGTTTGTTTAATGTGGAAAAGAAAATTCATATTTCTTTTGACTGTGTGTGCTGCTCTAAAATTTGATTATTTTGTTCATTTTCTCATTATGATTTATTAAATTTTGTGAAGAGGTATCTGGTTATTCAGTGATTTATATTAGCAGGCTCCTTTTGGAAGATATGAAAGAAAGCATGTAAAATGATTGTATCAACTCAGCAAACAAAATTACCTTGCACACCATGCACTATGTACATAAAAACATCTAATATTTACCATGTGGACTAAAATGAAGGAATAATTAGCATAGCTTTGATAACCAGACACTAAAGGAAGACAGAGCAAAAGAAAAAGAAATAATATGGTTACAAAGGACATTAGGATGTTGATCAAATTAACATGTGGCTGGTTTTATTAAAAAGGAAGAAAGTGAAACTAAACTCTGATATAAAATGTGTGACTATAATGAGGAGTATTACTTCAGAAAGGTTTCTAAATGTGATTAATTTATATGTGATATATTTTTATTCTTCCTAGATTTATTATTACATTTTATAATAGCCTTCTAAAAAGAAACAAATCATAGTTTGTTTCATATTGTGAATGGTTATGGAATATCCATCTCCTGCATCTCCTAACATTGTGCCCATCTCCATCACTTTCACAGACAAGCATCCCTTCCCACAGTGTGACTATAACTTAGAGTGGGGGTGATATAAAAGTTCCACCTTGGCAGTGCTCTTTGTGTCCCCATGACTATTTACTTGATATATACAAAGGAGTAGTGATCATCTCCATCATCCCAATAGGATGGCTAAAACAAAATCAATTTTTTAAATTAACAAGTGTGTAACTTTAGGTCAGGTCATTTATAGCCTATCTCCCTCAGCTCTCAGCCATTAAATAAAAACTTAGTTTTGATGAATCCTGTGCTTAAGCATACAACATTAGAAATGAAACTACATTTCTAAAATAGTGAATCACTACTATTTGGTAGTTGTCTTGCTTTTAAAACACTAGCTCATCAAACATAAGATCTGATGTGATTGTATTAACAGACTTCTAATATTGCTAAGGATTACTTAGATAAGCTATGGCTATATCTCAACATGATTTTTAAAGAATAATTGGCCTTTCTGTCAAGATGGCGAGATATGCAAACTCTGTGCTTGCCTCCTCTCATGACTATATCCAAATTACAACTATAACTAATGATGTAAAGGGGAAGCCACATTGAGACTGGCAGAATAGGAAAAGGGGGCAGGTTACAAAACTGCAGTGTAGAGATTAAATATTGGGATAGAAAGTGATGTTGTCATTCTTAATTTCTCCCAAAGTTACAGGTCAGGCATTTATAATCAACAAAAGATTCCTGGCTCAATATACAAACACATAAACATGTTTGAGAGACCCATGGATTGAGACCTCTGAAGGAAGGTGGGTGTATTGGAGAGAGCAAGGGAGGCAAGATAGGGCAAGGTCAGAGACAGGAACTACAGAGTCAGTGGAGGGTCAGGTTCCACCTTTCATTCAGCAGTCTGCAGAGGGCCAGAGGGCAGAGGCAGCATTGCTGCCAGAGTGACTGATGCAAACTGCAGTGACACCAAGTTAAAAAGCAAAGCCATATGTGTGAACTCAAACTCCCTCCACTGACCTCTCACTGAACCATCATGGTAGACTCTAACAGAGGAAGCTGGGATACATCATATAGGACAGTACGGCTGGCAGCTTCTGGCACAAAAGAGCAGGAGCTCACAGGCCTGGACTTCCATCACCAGCCACATCCTATCAGGGGTGGGAAGAGGTGGGTTATACCCTAATACTGTTGAATAAAAGGCAATACTAAGTACTTCCTAACTCATTTTACGAGGTCAACATTACCCTGATACCAAAACCTGGCAAGGGCAACACAAAACATAAATATTGATTTGGCCAAAAAAATCTGTATATATATTTTTAGTACAATAAAATACACATATTTAATTTTCACTAATAACTTTATTGATTTGGATATTTTCAGTATGTTGGCTATCTCCCATATGGTATAACATTGATTGGTCTCAGTTAGTGTCTAGATTTGATCACTATCAACTTCTACTGGTCTACACGACTGTGGAACACTATCCAACAAGAAATCTCTAGCACAAAACTTTGCAAACCATTTTTTTATTGTTGTTCAGGTACATTTGTCTCCCTTTTCACCCCACCATGCCCCTGCCCCACCTATCCCCAATCCCCATCCTCAAACCCACCCCCTTTGGCTTTGTCTGTGTGTCCCTCATACATGTTCCTTGATGCCTCCTCTCATTATCCCCCATTATCCCTCTCCCCCCTCCTCCCTGATAACTGTCAGATTGTTCTTTATTTCAATATCTCTGGTTGTATTTTTCTTGCTTGTTTGCTTTGTTGATTAGTTTCCACTTACCATTTTTGACATTTGATCAGTCAGTCACAGTATCTTCCCCATATACTGCACAAATCTCTTTTGTGTGTTTCAGTTGTATTTTTACTTTTCTTGAAATAATAAAATATAATATGCTGAAAATGTTGCATATATTCTTCTAACCTCAATATTAAAATGGCTACATAAAAATTAACCAATTTTGATGTTTTTTTAAATGCACGCTAATATAACAGCTGTCACAATATAATCTAATAAAATCAGTTTGAATGAAATTAAAGATGGGTAAATGCTATTAGAGCTATCTTATGAAAAAAACAAACAAACCTTTTGGCCAATATTACAGACCAATATCTCTGATAAATATAGATGCAAAATCCTAAACAAAATATTAGCAAATTAAATGCAACAGTATATTAAAAAGGTAATAGATCACAATCAAGTGGGTTTCATTCCAGGGTTGCAAAAAATGTTCAACATATGTAAATCAATCGGTGTGATGCATGGCATTAACAAAATGAAGGATATAAACTATGTGATTTTATCAATAGTTGAATAAAAAGCATTTGACAAGACACAATATCCATTTATGATAAAAAAAATCAATCATATATGTATAGAAGTAAATTACCTCAACATAATTAAGGCCATATATATGGCAAACCCTCAGCTATATTACACTTAATGGTGAAAAACAAAAGGCTTTTACTCTAAAATGAGGAGCAAAAAACATTGACCAATTTCACCACTGTTATTTAACATGACTTTCAAAGTCCTATCCAGGGCAATCAAGCAAATGAAAGAATTATAAGGCATCTAATTGCCTTATAGTAAAAGTCTTTATACAAGAGTTTTTATATAGAAAATCCTGAAGACTACAAAAATGACAAACTGTAAGACATAAGTAAAGTTACAGGATACAAAATAACCATATGAAAATTCATTTTGTTCTCATATAATAAAAATAAAATATAAAAATTTAAAGAAAACAATACCATTTTCAATTTCAATAAAAAGGATAAAATTTGTAAGAATACACTTAAAGAAAAGATCTATCCATAGAAAACTACAAGATATTGTTGAAAGAAATTGAGGAAAACTCAAAACTGGAAAGATATTTTATGTTCATTGACTGGAAGACTCAATGTAGTTAAGATGTTAATTCATGACCCAAAGCAATATAAAGATTTAATGCAATCTCAATCAAAATCTCAATGACATTTTTTAAATGGAAAAAAAATCCTCAAATTTATATGAAACCACAAAAGATCCCAGATAACTCAGTCTTGAGTAGAAAGGACAAAGACAAGGTTGTCATACTTCTTAACATCAAGTAATATTACAAAAGTATATTATCATAATAATTGGTATTGGTAAAGAAATGGACACATGGACCAATGGAACAGAATTGACTGTTCGTAAGTAATAATATATAGGCTACTAATTTTTGACAAAGGAGCCAAAAATATGCAATGGGGAAAGGAAAGTGTCTTCAATAAATGATTATGAGAACATCTGAAAGCCACTTTCACAAGGATAAAATTAGACTGCTATCTGACACCATACACACACACACAAAATCCTCAACATTGATTTAAAAAAAAAATTTCAATATAAAACCTGAAACAATAAAATTTATAGATAAATCCTAAATACTAAATTTATGGGTATTGGACTCAGAAGTTTTTTTGTGAAGTTGACCCCCAAAATAAGGAAAGAAGTCATACAACTGAATAACAGTAATAAAAAAATTACAATTCAATTAAAAAAGAGACAGGAGAACTGAACACTTTTCCTGAGAAGACATACAAATTGCCAACAGATATGTAAAAAGAAGCTCTACCTCACTAGCTATTAGGGGAACGTAAGTCAAAACCAGCATGAGATAGCACCTCACACCTGTTAGAATGGTTATTATCAATAAAACAAGAAATAGCAAGTATTGGAGAGAAGGAAACCCTCATACACTGCTGAAGGGAATGTAAATTGGTGCAACTGCTATGGCAAACAGTATGGATGTTCCTCAGAAATTTTAAGTCAGAGCTACCATATGAAATAGCAATCATCTTCTGGGTGTCTATCAAAAAAATTGAAAACATTTATTCATATAGATATATGTATTCCTTTATTTGTTGCAGCATTATTCTCAATAGTCCAGACATGCCAACAAAATAAGTGAACTTTGGTGGATGATTGGATAGGGAAGAACATATTATATACATATAATATGTATATGTAATACATATACATATTATATATATATAATCATATATAATATATAATAGTATTATACAGAGAGATATATAAAATACTAATGAGCTATAGAAATTATGAAATAATGTCATTTGCAACAACATGGATGGCACTTGAGAATTTCAGATTAAGTGAAATAAGTCAGATGGAAAGAAATAAAAACATGATTTCACTCATAAATGGGATAAAAAAAGCAAAAAATAAACATACTCACAGACACATACAACAGCTTGGTGGATACTGTAGGGGAACAACACAGGAGGGAGTATGAAAAAGTTAAATGGGTTTAAAAATACAGCAATGGATAGAGACTAGTCTTTGGGGGTGAACACACAATCTAATACACAGATAAACCCGTAAACCTCAAAATCATATAATATTGTTACCCAGTACCCCAATAGATTTAAGAAATAAAATAAAAAGTAAAAAAGACTGTAAGACAAAATTAAAACAACTTTATAGAACTTTGTAAAAGTATAAATATTGCATTATTAAAGTATATTTTACCATAATAATAAAATAACATTTAATAAGAAAAAAGAATCGGGAGGGATATCTTGACTTTGGAGATTCCCCCTAAGAAGTAGGGGGTCTCAGAACCATATCACACATTGCAGGCAGTGCTGGGGAGATAAGTTTCCATAAAAATATGACTGTGAAAACCAATGGGGTTTGCACACTAAAAAAACAAAAGGCTTAAAAAACTGCAAAAGCTTGCTCACAAGCCTACTTGCTCTAAGCTTCATACAAAGGGTAGCAGCTCAAAAAAAGCCAGGGACATTAAAAGAAGAGCTAAATTCACTAACTTCACAGCAAAGATTAGAAGAGCATGGGTTGAGGCAACTCTCTCTGGGGACAGAGGTTCTGACAAGTGTCCTGTTCCTTTGTGGAACTTCCCCACCCAGCCAGGTAGGCTAACAGGGTGGGCACATAATCTGAGCTCTCCATTAACCTAGCTATCACAATTCTCCCTGCCCTAGTGATTCCCTGAGACCCTGCCCATCCCAACATATCTGCCCAGGCAGAGCCTCTTTTATTGGCTCCTCATAAAAGCATCTTGCCTCAGCTTGTGCTACAAGTTTTCCCAAGGTCTCTGAGAAATCCACACACCTCAAACAAACAGTGCCTGCCCAGCCTCTGTGTGAATTGTAGCTCTTGATTAGCAGCATCAAGTCCAGCATAAGCTCAGATCAATTTCAACTATCATTGTGACTTGGATCAGGTGATCCCGAGCCTGGCATAAGCAGCAGTATCTTGGCAGGGAGAATAGCTTTAACTAAGTGACCACAATCCCAGCACAAGTGGTAGCTGGCATCAGCTAACATTATGGTGCCTACCAAAGACCCCAAACCAAAAACAAGAGGCAGTTGCCCTTGGTTTTCAAAATAGCCTGCCCACACTGCCTCCCCCATCCTTACCCCCAGGAGCATATAAGACCAACACAAATGACAGTGAACCACAGATCACATAGTGGTTCCTACAAACAAGTCTTAAATCAGGCACAAATGTCAGCTGGCTTTGGCCTACACTACAGCCCCCTCTTAAAAGGCTCCAGCACCAATACACTTAATAATTGGTCTCTGACCATACCAGAGCACCACCCAAGGGGGCAACAAGCTCTATAAGTGAAACACCAGAAAACTGGACACAGCTGGCACCAGAACCCCACTAAAGACTCCTGCTCTGCATGGTCAGCCCCCACACAACAGCTAATCTTCCATAGACCTAGCGAGGTTCCATGGCCAGTAAGCCTGATGCAGAGTCAACTCTACCACTTAGGCGCCAATAGCAATTGAGGTTCAACTACAACAGGAAAGCACAGACAACCCACACAGAAGACACCCTTGGAGCACCATGCTCAGGTAATCAGGGAGTCTTTATAACTGGGATCCATAAGACAAATTCTATATAAGGCCACTCTATCATGACTGGGAGTTACAGTAGATCTGCTTAATACATAGAAACAACACAGGGAGTCAGTCTACCAATGTAAGGAGATAAAGAAACATACCTCAAATTAAAGAATTAGACAAAAGTTTAGAGAAAGAACTATCAGGGGTGTCCAAACTTTTGGCATCTCTGGGCCACAATGGGAGAAGAAGAGTTGTCTTGGGCCACACATTAAATGTACAAACACTAATGAAAACGGATGAGTAAAAAAAAAGGTTTAAGTAATTTTAACATTTTGTGTTGGGCAGCACTCATAGCCATCCTGGGCCACATGCAGCCCATGGGCCGTGGGTTGTACACTCCTGAAATGAACATAAGTAATCCACCAGATACAGAGTTCAAAACATTGGATATAGGATTCTAAATTAATTTAGGGTAAGAATAGATTAACTCAGTAAGAATTTCAGCAAAGACATGAAAAACAGACAAGGAGACAGAAAACACATAAAAGAACCAGCCAGAAATGACGGGTATAAAAACTGAAATAAAGAATACATTAAAGGGAATCAACAACACATAAGATGAAGCAGAAGATCCAATCACCAATTTTGAATACAAGGTAGGGGAAAATGCCCAATCAGAACAACAAAAAAGAAAAAGAGAATTTTAACAAATTAGCATAGTTTCCCAGACTCCTGAATTACCATCAAGCACAACAACATTATCATCAGAAGTGTACTGGAGAAGAAGGGTGATGGCAAAAATTGAGAACTTATTTGAGAAAATAATGATCAAAAACGTCCCTAACATGATGAGGGAAAAAGGCACAAGTCCAGGAAGTATGAAGCATCTGAAATAAGAAGAATCCAAAGTGGTCCAAACCAATACATGTTATAGTTAACTTGCCAAAGTTTCAAGGCAAAAAAATGTTAAAAATAGCAGGAGGAATGTAGTTATATACAATGGGGCTCCCATTTGACTGTCAGTTGATATCTCAACAGGAATTTCGCAGACCAGGAGAATTGATACTAAATATTCAAAGTGATGGCAAGCAAGGACTTATAACTAATATTATTCTACCCAGCAAAACTATCATTTAGGATTAACAGAGGAGTTTCCCAGACAAGACAAAGCTAGAGGACTTCATCACTACTAAACCAGTATTACAAGAAATGTTAGACTTTTTAAGAATAAAAAAAATCATAATTAGGAATAAGAAAACACTGGAAAGAAAACATTCTCATTGACAAAGACTTACTTACTGAAAGCAGTGAGTGAACCAACTATACTGTTGCCATTTTCAACAGCATGGATGGATCTTGAGAATATCGTGCTAAAGAAATAAGTCAGATGGAAAAAGTCAAAAAACATATGATTTCACTCACATGAGAAATATAAAACTAAAAGTAACACATGAAATAAATAAACCAAAACTCATAGACACAGGCAATAATATGAGTGTTACCAAAGAGAAAGGGAGGTGAGCAAAGGGTCAGGGGATCAAATACATGGTGACAAAAGGAGACTTGAGTTTGAGTGGTGAACACACAATGCAATATAGAGATGATATATTTTAAAAAAATTGTACTTAAAACCTGTTTAATTTTATGCATCATTGTCACCTCAATAAATTTAATAAAGAAATTTAAACACGAAAAAAGAAAGCTATTATAAAAATTAAAATGCAACAATAGGAAGGTCATGTGTAATTACAATAATAAACTAAGGTGCACACAAAGCACACACACAAAAGAATTAAAGAAAATAGTGACAAAAAACAAACATAAATGTGGAAGGGGTGATTTCAGAATGTTTTTGTACCTTAGCAACTATCAACTTAAAATGAATTGCTATAAACATATCTTGGTATATATGAAGCACATGGTAATCACAAATGAAAAAAACTGTGGAAAATTTTTTTTTGTTTGTTTTTGTTTTTGTTTTTTGGGTTTTTTTTTTTTTTTTTGCTATAAGAGCAAATAGAGATAAAAGAATCCAAACATAACACTAAAGAAAGTTATCAGCATACAAGAATAGACAGTAAGAGATTAGGAAAGAAATAAGAAACTACAAAAACAATTAGAAAACAGTTAATAAAATGGCAAAAACTACATGCTTATCAACAATTACATTAAATGCAAATAGGCAAAATACTTTAGTCAAAATATGTAGGTGGCTAAATGGATAAGAAAGTAAGACCTATGTACATATTCTACATACAAGTAACCTTCTTCATTTTTAAGTTCTTTTTAAAAATATTTTATTTATTTATTTTTAGAGAGAGGAAAAGGGAAGGAGAAAGATTGGGAGAAACATCAATGTGTGGTTGCCTCTCATGTGTCCCCTATTGGGGACCTGGCCTGCAATCCAGGCATGTGCCCTGACTGGGAATCGAACCAGCAATCCTCTGCTTCATAGGCCTGTACTCAATCCACTGAGCTACACCAGCCAGGGCTATTTTTAAAGATACACACAGACTAAAGGAAACAGATGGAAATGACAGTTCATAATCCAGTCAAATGGAAATGAAAAAAATAAACTAGCTATGATTATATCAGACAAAATAGATTTCACATATAAGTGAAACAAAATTAACAAACATAAATTAATTCATAGATACAGAGAACAAATTGGTGGTCTGCATATTGAAGCGGCCTGGGGCTATTGGGAAAAAGTGAAGAGATTAAGAGGTGCAAATTGGTAGTTGCAAAATAGTAACAAGGATGTGAAATACAGCATAAGAAATATAGTCAATAATATTGTAATAACTATGTATGATGTCAGATGGGTACTAGACATTGGGGTGAACACTTCTGTAAGTATGTAGATGTCTACTCACCATGCTGTACACCTGAAAGTGACAGAAAATTGTATGTTAAATTTAAAATAAAAATTTAATAAATTTAAAATACTTAAAATAAAAAATAAATTAAAAATCAGAATGCAAAATTTCCTTTCAAAATTGAAAAAAATTAAAACTCTCAAATATAATACTTTAATAAAAACAAAATTCTGAACTAAATTATAAAAAAGGAACAATGGATGTATAGTGAACTAATATATACAATGTAGAGCATTAAGAAATAGAAATCACATTTTCTATGTTAAACCAACATATGATATTGTTCAAATTGTTGTGAATCCACACTTTTTAAAAGTTGGGATATGTTGCCAGTGTGAATTTGTAGACACAGAGTTTCTTTCTTCTCAGAGAGAGATACAATCATACACAGTCCATACTATTTCAAATGAGAGTAAAGAATATGCATTAATAAGAATCCAGAAGAGACCAGAGAAATTACCTTTATCATACTGGTCAATAAATTAACTGAATTCTTAGCTGAAATAATTGTAAATTTACATCAGAAATCAAATACTAATTTTTATAGAATTGTTTGTATTTAACAAACATTATAATCTATATTATGCACTGTAGTGTATAATGGGGATCTTCAAAATTCAACAATCTTTGTTGTTTTATAAAGTCTTAAGTTAAAGAATTTATTCAAATAGAATCACAGATGGAGACTATAAATGTGTAAACCAAAACTAATTCTCTTGTTAAGAGTTTGTTGTTTGAACTGAGAAAAAGTAGATTTAAAACATGATAACAGAATAATAGCATTTACTATATAGCATGGATTTTTTTATTTATGAGATAGAAACTATTATTTCTATGCTTATTTTAGAGTGAGTGATTTTAAACAAAAATTTATGAAAGTTATTCTCCAAAGCACTGAGTTTATAAATATCAGAGCTGGCATTGGAGTCCAACAAGTCTGCCTCACAGTTTGTGATCATAATCATTGTACAAGGCAAATGACATGGAATTTTAATGAGGCACATTTTTTAAGTTGTGGATATGATGTGGGCAGAGGGTGAGGGGATGAAGATACTCTGGATGGTTATGAAGATCCTCAGAGGTAAGAAGTGACTTGTGGAATGGAACATCTTCCTACTGAGCAATAAGTGTGTCTCTCATGAAAGAAAAGTGAACAATAAACTTGGGAGAGAAAAGTCAGTGTATCTTGTGGAAGATATAGTTCCCAAGGGTTCAGAGAACCACAGGTCCTAGTTGTAACTTTTATAAAAATAATGAATAAACTCTGGTTCTGTTATTAGAATTTAAAGCATTGTTCAAAATACAGATAAATATATGAATATCAAATCTAAAGTTTACTTAAGGTAACAGAATTGCAAATGATAGTTTAGCTACTATCCATACCCCAGACAAGCAACAGTAGAATTATTTCTGGTTAGTTAGAATATGTAAATACTCAAACCCACTGCAAACCTACTGATTCAGAATCTCAATGGAGCTAAAAAAAAAGAGGTCTATGGTTTCAGAAGCTTTCCCAGGAACTCTACTGAGTCTTATATAAAGTCATTGTTTTAAAGTGAAGTAAGTTCTTCCACAAATGGAGAGCACTTTAAATACTTTTCTGGAATTAAAAAAAAAATAAGTTATTATACCTGAGAGTAATTGACATGTGTTGCAAAGAATAATCTCTCCATTAAACTTTGAAATATATAACAATAGCACACACAGAGACACACATACAAGTGAATGTCAATAACCATGGTTATATAAATTTCAAAAGGATATGTTTATAACAACAGACATTGAAAAAGTTTTTATAAAATCTTGTATTGCTGCCAACTTAAAAATCACTTTTTAGTTGCTTTTTCCAAGTTATTACCCAATAAATAGGATCTCCTGAAAAAAATCTTATCTTAATTATAACCTGAATTTAAAAAATTGAAAAGCATAATACTAATGATGTCTTATTTTATTTAGTTTTTTAAATTACATATGAATGATGCTATATAAAGATCTAGGAAAATTAAGTTAGGTTTTAACAAAAATAAAATATTTCTCAAGTAAATTCATTCAGATACTTGCAACAGATTTTAATATGCTTTAAACTTTCAGTTGTTTGGAGGTTTTTTTTGGTATTACCATTACATTTATGAAAATGTATGAGTTACTTTGAGGAACTCAGTGTAATTGTTGCAGGGAAAGTTTGTGCTCTTTAAAGTATTGACGAAGCTATCTAATATGGTTGATAGAGAAAATTATGCTAAGATTTATCAAATGAAATTGTAATCTAATCAGAATAATTTTCAATATCATAAATTTCAGCTGCCCTAAGCATGAAAAGGGAAACTCCCTTAATGAAAAAAATATAAACTGTCAGCAATTAGTATGCTTACCAATGTCACGAGTAATCAAAATATCTTCATGTGTTCCAATATGGCAGTCTTTCCAGAAAGTATCCAGCAATGTAATATGAAAAATAGGGACATTTATTGAAGATACAAAATGCAACAAACATTGTACATAGGACAATTATGCCTCAGTCCCCTTCAAAGTAGGCACCTTGGGACCTGAGACAATTCTCCCAATTGCCACCAGTTAGCTGTCCCATCATATTTTCTGAGTATCATTGATGGTCTAAAATCTCTTCCCTTTCAAAGGTGATTTTAGTTTTGGGAAAAGCCAGAAGTCTCGGGGCATCAAATCTTGACTGTACTTGGGCTGAGTCACCTGGGTGATTTGATGTTTCACCAAAAACTCTGCAGAAGACATGATGCAGGAGCAGGTGCAATGTTGTGATGAAGCTACCAATCACAAGTTGCCCATATTGTGGCATTCTGAATCATCGAATAGTTTCCACAGAGGAATGGTCCAACTCAATGCAAAATATGATGCAGATTTGTTGTTCTACTTGCTCAGTCACTTTAAATGCAATGACCACACAATACACATGATTATTCAACAACATCTACTGCCCCCACTGACTAGTACAGTGAAGTCGTCATTGTTCACATACAGGCATTCCAGTCCACTCTCCTTGGCTGCCAGGTTATATCAATGTCTCACAAATCATTCTCGTTACATCAACAATGGCTGCACTTTTTGCAGACACATGTCATACACAGTGAGCCTGAGATGGAAACATAACTAAACTGATAAATTTATTTTCACCTTGAATCTAAGTTGATCATTATCCGTCTGATTATATACAATAAAAATTATCAGATTAAGTTTAACTTTAGTCTTTACTCAATTTTCGTATACAAATTATGAGTTTGACAAATATATTTTGAAATTTTCAACATCATATGCCATTACATATTAACCAGCCTATAATTAATAAGGCACATTAATAGCCACAATAGTTTTCTACAAAATAGTTTATATTTTATTTTATTAATTGGCAAAATGTTTTTAAAGTATATCCATTCATAGTCTGGAGTAATACCATTTGAATAGAAATGTTATTTCACCTTTGTATGTTCTATATAGCATCTTTCATAATGTATATTTTTCCACAGCAAATAAAATATTAAAAATATTTTATGCAAAATTATTTGATAGGAATTTTCCCTGTCTGTATAGGATAGCTCAATTGGTTGGAGCATCTTCCCATACACTAAAAGATTGTAAGTTTCATTCCCAGTCAGGGTCCATAACTATGTTGCTGTTCTATCTCAGGTTGGGGTATGTACAGGAAACAACCAACCTGTTTCTCAATCAATCTCTCTCTCTCTTCTCTCTCTGTCCCTTATTCTCTCTCTAAAGTCAAAAAATATATCCTTGGGTAAAGATTAAAAATTCTTTGTATTTAATAAGTAAGCTATATAAATAACATCATCCTTTTTTTTTTACTAATGAATAGTAGAGATAGGGTAATATTATTTTTGAATGAATAGTTTTATACTTTAAAAATATTTCTCTGTTATTGTTCAAGTACAATTGTCTTCATTTTCTCCCAACCACTCCCTCTTCCCCATCTATCCCCACCTCCCACCTTGGATCCTACACTCCTTTGGCTTTGTCCATGTGTCCTTCATACGTGTTCCTTGATGACCCTTCCCCTTCCTTCCTTCTTATCCTATCCCCTCTCCCCTCTGATTACTGTCAGTTTCTTCTTTATTTCAATGTCTCTGGCTATATCG
>PVKM010019452.1:0-24197 GCA_004027735.1 Carollia perspicillata
ACTGTTGCATAGTACTGTTGCTATAGGTAGCACGGGTACAACCTGAGCTTCTTAGAAGTACAGGATCCCAGCCCCAGAAACGTACTGTGCAATTTAACGAGATACCCAGGAAATCTGTATGTACAGGAAAAATTGTGAACCACTACTCCAGCCCACGGCTGTAAAAATACTTCCCTTCTTCCTCCATCTGACAAAGTAAGGATTATCTGACTTCACAAAAGGCTAGCCTAGAATTCTAGATATCACGTTTCTCTTCGTCAAATTTATCTTCAGATATACACAGTGTTCTGTTGTTAAGAAGCCACGCTCAGCAAGCTTGGGGCACAAAGCAACCTCATTTTATCAGTTTGAGAAAGAGGCCGCAGGAACCCTTTCCTGTCATGCGTAAGCTGCTCTTCAGCAGGCTGTTGCCAAAACCCAGGGTCTTTTCTGGTCTTCAGGTGCCCTCCTGTCGCCTGCAGCTCCTCTGTTTCACCTGGCGCTCTCCCAGTCTCTGCGGCCACAGCTGTTAGCACTGTCTTCCCTCCCCTCCATCCTGCTTTTATCACCTCTGCCGATCATCCCCTGGGGTCTGCTTTCTGTTTCTCTCAAGACAGCTAATTTTGTGCAAAAGTAATCTCAGAGTAAGGTGTTTGTGCTTGATAATAGCTTAATATTTTACCTCTCCTGTAGTTTCATTGCATTTTAATAGGCAGTTCCTGGAAAATAAAATGGCTTATCTCAACGAGAGAGAATAAAGCAGAAGGTAGGGAATTTGGGGCACCATGCCAAACTAACGAGAATGATATTTTGGGCAGGAGGGTCCTTTGGTATCTTTCTGTTTTCTATTCCTATGCACAATATTCAGGAGCATTGTTGAAATTTACTTGACACGAACACTAAATATCTGGAATTTGTCATGATGTGAGTAAAAACTGATATAGATTAGAGGAAAAAATAGAAATCACTGAAAACATTGGTAAAGTTATGGGTTAAATTTGTGCAAATATTGTGTTACTATAAAATATGAACAATTAGAGAACTGGAACTTGGCAGTTTCTTCTTTTGTATAATTGAGTAATTAGGAAAATTCCCCTTTTAAATGTTTTTAAATACTGAAAGTATAACACAAATACAGAAAGTATAGCAAACAATAACTTATCATAAAGTGGTTCTCCATCCTAGTTAAAAAAGTATTTGTCAATAAATATAGCTTAGTTTGGATATTTATTTTTTGCATTTTATATAAGTGGAAACCTACAATATATGTTTTTGGGTTTAGTTTCTTTTTACTCAGCATTTATTTCTAAAATTCCTCTATGTTGTAGTGTGCTGTAGTTTTCTAAATTTCAGAGCAAAAATAATCCACTGTGTGAGTACACTAGGTTTATTTGTAAGACTTCTGTGAAATATTTATCTGTTCACCAGCCTCCAACTTTAAGTGGACTTTGTTATGCCTCCTTTGTGCCCTCACTTATGGAAAAGGGCCACATCTTATTGCAATAAGCGCATTTCAAATGCTTCTAATGCCGTACTCATTGTAACTGCCTGTTTAGTTTTACGTGTTGCCCCAGGTTATAAACTCTTTGGGGGTAGAAATCAACTCTGTCTTCTTCAACATTGTAGACTCTGCTTGTCAGAGTGTGCAGCACAGATTATACACTTAAATGCCCATTGATACCATTATTGATAAATATACCAATATATTAGACTTGCATCTGTGCTGATTCAGCCATGGTTGAACTTTTTGTTCCAGTGAAAGTATCTAGTACAATGTGTTCTAAAATGTTTCTGCTTTATACACAACATATATATACACAAACAGGCACACAATGAAGATAATTTAAGTAATTTTTTACAAACAACCCATGGACATGAACTAAAGGGGGATGCTGGAGGGTGAGGGGATACAGGGCAGAGGGGGATAAAGGGAAGAAAAAAATTGGGACCAACTGTAATAGCATCATCAATAAAATATACTTTTTTAAAAGTTATGATAGATTATTTGAGCCTTTATATTTTTATTGTCCTTTTAAAAAATTAGATAAATGATTAATATCTTAGAGATGTATACTAGCTTAGAGTTATAGGAATATATCTTCACTGTAATATTAATTATCATATATTTCAGATATTCTGATAAGCCATATAAGAAGTATTTAATTATCTTAAGGTTTTTTAAAAGCCATCTAGTGAAAATTTAATGATTACCTAATATTTTCTTGGTTATACATTGTGATTTTAAATTATCCTAATTTCATATTTATAAGTAAATTATTTTAAAGTTCTTTAAATACATGTGTTTGTTCCACAAAGGAGTTAAATAAATTATTTTGGATAAATTCTCCAGAACACCTTAAAGTTCTTTGATTACTGTATTTTGCCATGTATAACATGCACCCACATTTGTGGGCATTATATATGGCAAAATATGGTAATTAAAAACTTTTATGTTTTTGATAATTATTGCAAACATATCCTGCCAAATCCTCTTTGATTTATTTATTGAGTAGAAAGCATCACCACATGAGTAAATATAAATAGCTAACATGATTTAATTTTAATATAATTTCATGGTTAATGTGAAGCAATATTTTTAAAAAATCACAACATAACATGCCTTAAGTTTTAATTGGGTTTTTAAAGTGCTATAATACCTGCCACTTATGTTGATCCTCACAGATCTCCTGTGCATTGACTAACAGGTACTACTGTCTCCATTTTATAAATAAGATCAAGTGGCTGGCCAATCATAGCATCAATATTTAGTGACAGGTTTGAGGCTTTAATACAGGGATTTGATAATTTCTTCTGGTAAGATCCTGCTGGAGAGGAAGAGTGAAGAAGACACATCCTAAGAGATGTAATTGTTCACATCAAACATTAGTGTTTTAAAACGAATTTTATGGTGGTAGATACCTCCAAGAGAGTGGCTCCATTGTGCTTCTCTGTGCGAACAATACAGTAGACAGTTGCTACCATTTCTGCCTGATAAAGCTTTGTGTACATTTGGCCTTTTGCTTGGAAAGATAAATGAGCTCAGTTCAGAGTTGGGTGTATAAGCAGATGATTGAATTTCAGGGAAGTGTTTACATGCATTGTAGAGAGTATTTCTGTCACTGCATTTCTGTATGGGAAGTCTCTACGGGAGTGGATGGATGGAAACAGAGGGAAGATTATTTACTGGGAGGAAATAAAAGGGATTAGTTTCTATGGAGGCCAGGTAGGTGACCTAGATTCACGACACTGGATTGTGTGCTCTGATGGTTATTTTTTAAAAGAGAGGAAGAAATCTTGGATAGAGGGCCTGGCTTAATTTCCAGCCAATTCACATGAAGTCTCTTTGAAGGGGTTTTCTAATCCCAGGAGAAGCTTTTGTTTGATATGTGTTTTATGTGCTGGGTTTATCTAGGGCTCAGATAATCACACAGAGAAGTTCTCATCTGGATTACTCAGCATGCTCCTGGCCTCTCTCCTCTTTTTGGGGGCTACGAGTTGAAGTAAACAAACATGAAATCTAAAAGACTTACATGTGACCCTCAGGTCACAGCACACTTTTCAAAGTACCTGTTCATATTTCCCTATAAAACTGAAAAACAACCCTATGCGTCTTCAAACAAATATTGCAAATAATTCCACAAGATTTTACTTTTGTGAGAGGAAGATTAGTGAAAGTACAAAGAGCAGCGGAATAAAAAATAGAAAGACTGTGTGGTTGCCCGTACACTGAATGGTTTTAGAATGGCTGGGGCGTTGCTAAAAACACACTAGATTGACCTCCCTGCAACTTACACTTCCCACAACTTCATCGTCTAGAGCACAGTCATAAGGAATGAAGTTCCTGGAAGGTGAGCTATATGTCCTATATATTTTTGGATTTTAACATCCCACTGCATATACATATATCTTTCACCACGATTGTATCAGTTCCTTGAGAGTATAGACCATGAGTCTGTGTGTGTGTGTGTGTGTGTGTTCTTCAGCAGCTCGCAGAAATCTAATTGGGGTGTGCTCAGTTTTGTCCATTGGAAAAGTGCCTCCTGTGCTTGATCATCACTACTTTCTAAACCAAAAGGTTGTGGAAAGAATCATTTATTTATGTGTGTTTCAAAATCAGTGGTATAAATAATTGTTCAATTGTGCCCAAATCCAATGCTGTTCTCAGTGTTTTTGTGTTGAGTCAGTTTCCTCTTTACTTACATGAAAGAATAGTGAATAAGACAAAATAAAGATTGTGGCTAGACTCTACAAGTTTGTGAGTTCAAGCTTGAGAAGTTCCTACATGTTTCACAAGTAATGGTATACTCACTGTAGGTATTTAAGTAGGCTGAGGTATATAGAATGGGATTGGCATCAATGAGGAAATAAATAGGTAAAATAAGATTCTTGGCTCTCACTGCAGAGCTTCGGACCCAGATATTTGCAGTTTTATTTAAATAATACACAGATGGGGCAAAGTACACAAATAAACACATTAAAAATTATGAAGTTTTCAGTATACAGATCTTTACCTCCTTGGTTACAGTTTATTCATAAGTATTTAATTCCTTTTGAAGTTAATACAAATGGAATTATTTTATTAATTTTCTTTTCTTATTGTTCATTATTATTGTATAGAAACACAACTGATTCTTGTGTGTTGATTTTGTAGCTTGTGACTTTGCTAAACTTGTTAAGTTCTATTTTTTAATTTTAGTTTTGTGAAATCTTCTGAGGTTTACATGTAAGATCATGTTATCTCCAAACAGAAATTTTGACTCCTTCTTTTCCCATCTGGATGCCCTTTATTTATTTTTTCTTGCCGTATTGCTCTGGCTGGAACTTCCAGTACTATGTTAAATAAAAATGGTTAATGCAGGCATCCCTGTTTTGTTCCTGATCTTAAGAAAAATCTTTTAGTCTTTCATCACTGAGGATAATGTTAGGTAGGATACAAACTTGTGGTGCTTGACTAAGAAAGAACTGACACATTTATTTCATGATTTGTTTCTCTAGGTAATACAACCAAGGCCCCTCAAATCTTGAGATTCTCCTGATAAAGGAGAAATACACTTGACTTCACTTTAACCAGAAATTCCCTTTCCTATATTTTTCTGGGTCATATCTTTCTCACTCTATGTACTTTACTTGACTAGAGTGTCTGATTCTCTGACTTAGTAACCTATTTAGAAAGAATCTTTTTCTTATGAAATTAAAAATTAATCATGCCTTTTCCATTAACTATATTTATATATAAACTTTTGTCTTGTGTTTCTTTTTTCAGAAGATGCTTATAAGACCCAAGTCAGGATCGACAATGAGCCAGCTTATTTGGACATCTTGGACACTGCTGGTCAGGTAGGTAATTTTCTTGGGCCCCTCCAATCTCTGAAGCCAGTTTGGGCTTTTAAATCAAACATATTTACCACAAATAAAAAGATAAGTTTAACTCTTCAGACAGGAGAAGAACACATTTTCAACAGCAGCCAGGAATCAGATTTTAAAAACTGACAGGAAATGTGACTCAGTGCCAAGCAGAATACTTCAAGATTCCCTTAGTTTTTGAAGTATAGCAATATAGTGAGAGATGTAATATTGCTAGTGAGATCATAAAATTAATAAGATAGTTTGTTATTCTTCCTTAGATGTGCTCAATACTGTGTATGAGGCTGTAATCTGGTGATGGGTTTATTAGAGAATTTTAATTGAATATAAAAAAGGAAGGTCTATTTGGCAAATATGCCCATGGAACAGAGGCTAGGCAGACAGTGTAACTGAATGGGCAACATAGCCGAGATTTAGCATTATCTAATATGTTAGATTATAAATTTATAGGTAGGAAAAAGGAGAATGATGACCATGAAGAGAAGGAGAAAATAATAATTTGTATGATATAAAAATACAGATAGAACTAAAATACTGTATAGCAATTAAAAATAAAATGGGAGAAAAGGAATTACAGTTAAAATATTTCAAAACCTTGTAGTACTTTGGAGGAGAATAGAGATGTTCTTTAACTGTATACTTTTAAAATAATTATGTTAAAATATATATATATCTATTAAATGACAGATATAAAACAAATAATTCTTTACCTTGTTATAAACCTAAAACTGCTCTAAAAAATAAAGTCTTAAAAAGTAGCAGAGGGAAAATGCATTTTAAAATAATGCATATACTATAAGGTTGAAAAGAAACAAAGAAAAAGTAAAGAAGCATAATGTAATAAATAAATATAAATATAGCAGGAATCAAAATAAATGGAAATGGATATACCTCTCCCCAAATTGGCAAGTGAAGTGGTAACATTATATTGAATAAAAGAACAAAGCTAACTTCCTGTATTTGTTTGGTTTAAAGGAGATGTAAGGGTAGAGAAATGTGGCAAATCAAAGAGTGATTATTTCAAAAGCAGGCAAAAGTAACCAAACCTAAAGCAGATATACTGGTATTAATACCTGGAAAAAAAGATCTTATTGGGAAAAATGAATTATTAAGATGTAAAAGTGTCAATTTGTAATAAAAACATTAAAAAGGTTAAAAATTATAGTCTGTAACATTCAAGACAAATGGAGTGAACTATACAGAAAAATATATAAAACCAAAGTCATGTGTGGCAGGAAATTTTAATGTTCCTCTGTCAGTAAGTGTTGTATCAAAACGTAATATAATTGTAGAAGATTTGAAAACCCACTTAACTTATATAGAATTCTGCAGTCAATATGAGAGTAGGCATTCTTTTCACGTACATGTGTGCTTTATACTTTATATTGATTTCTAATCTAAGGAAAGACTGCGGTTTGTAGAATTTTACTTTGTGGACTTAGAATGTGATAAATTTTTGTGGTGTGTTTATGATAGTGGTACCTGTTGAGGAGAAAAGGAGAATTGAGAAGGTGGAGAAGTACAAAGTAGGCTTCGACTGCACATGTAATGATTTATGTTTTCTGCAGTTCTGATTAAATATAGAAAATGTTAATAGCTGAAAACCTAGAACAGAAGCACACAAATCTTCATTATAGTACTTTCCTTTGTACTTAAATAATTTATATTTTTTAAAAAATATTTTATTATTTTATCTGTTTTATGTACCTATTGGAAAGGCAACTGCATTAATAGGAATACTGATACTGTATAAGCCATTGGAAATAAGTGGTTTCCTTCTATATTTATATGAAGACTTTCTGAAACCATACATTAAGAAACTCACTTGTTTCCAGGAACATTTGGACAATGGACTTATAGGGGTAAAAACACTTGAATACTTTGGGGAGATTTAGAATAGAAACATTTCTATTGGTTCATGGAAAAAATAGCTAGACCATCAATTATATAAAAATCTAAAGAGATACAAAGGCCCACCACAGTGTCCTTAGTAATTCAGTGTGTGTGAAATGCAGCTAGGTGAGATTGCATACCTGTGTCTGGGCATGTATGTATCTCACATTCTCAATATGATTAATTGGGCATCCATAGTGTTACAATACTGGACTAATTTTTCCATGTGGATACAACAAATTATATCACTGTAGTTCTTGGCCCTGAAGAGACTTACACTTTTATTTTTGCAAGTTTAAGAAAGAAAATATTCAAAACTGAAGAAAGAGATTTCATATTTTATTGCAGTGTCTTTAGTCATATCACCTCTTTAGCTTTCTCTTATAAACAGTGAGTGTTCCTTATCCAACCATGTTTTAAGCAGTGTGATAAATATAAATCTTAATGTTCTACATATCATTTATATTTTTAACTGAAACTTGGCAATTTCAAAACAAAAC
This sequence comes from Carollia perspicillata, assembly GCA_004027735.1. Taxonomy (NCBI): domain Eukaryota; kingdom Metazoa; phylum Chordata; class Mammalia; order Chiroptera; family Phyllostomidae; genus Carollia; species Carollia perspicillata. The sequence goes on from PVKM010019452.1 coordinate 7,737, forward strand.
CTGCCAAATTAAAAAAAAATGATATATGCATAGCATAAATGTACTAAGTAAAATGACTTCCAAGACTCTGGAAAGTATACGTTTGACAGAAAGAGCTGAAAAACAGAATGCCATTCCATGACCACATCATTCAAAGCATCTCCCTCAGTTTTTTATTTTTGTGGTGGACGGTGCTGGAGCTTTTATCCTGTAATTGCTGGGCCATTGTGCAAACAGGACTTTCACTATGAATAATCTTTAGTAGAAACTCTGCAGACAATTCATAATTGTTCCTACTTAATATCCATGTAAATGACTATCATTGTGAATATTTAATGCTAGATGGGGCTTTAGAGATCACATATTTTAGTTCGTTTTGTTTGCAAATAAAGACACTGGGCTCAGAAGAGATAAGTAGCTTACTCAAGGTCACGTGGCTCCTGACTGCCAACCCTGGAGGGATTCAGGTGCTATGCCCATGAGTCGTTCCTGAAAGTCTGCAGCGATGTGTCTGTGTTACCTCTCAAAGCCATCTCTGTGAATAGTAGTGGGCTATTCATGACTAATAATATTTACTATTTGTGCATTACTTTTGGGACAATGTGAATGATATTCTTAATTGAAAACCACCAGTTCAGAAAACTGGCAAGAACAATGAATCAATAACTCAAAATGGTAAAATAAAAGAAGAATCTGAAGGAAAAAATGACATTAGTACAAGATTTTGTTTCCAATCATCTTTTTTCTTTCTTTACAGCTTTTATAATTATTTTGTATAAAGGATGTATCTTCCCTAATTGAAAATGTCAGGAGTATTAGTTTGCAGATTTTTCTTGAGTTACATCGTCAATAAATTGGTCCATTAGGAAAGGATTTAGATGATTTAAATAAATAGCCATATTGCATCTATTTGGCATCTGTGTGAATGATCATGTTAGCAAGAACAATAGAGACAATCCATACCACTTTCTCTACCTTTACGGTTACATCATGAAGGAGGTACCCAGTTTAGAATAAGTCCTCAATAAAAGTAAATGAAACGTTTGGGTGTATGACCTGTATGTTTCCCACACCTGACATAAGTGGGATATGTATAATTATACAAAATACTTATTGTCTCTGTGACTCACTCCCCATTTAAAAAAAATAAAGAGCTTGGATTGAATGTTATTTAAGACATTTTGTGCTCCACCATTCTGTCAATCTCAAAACCATTTCATTCATTCAACAGTGAATCATTACATTTTGGACACTGATGATGCTCTATCAACAGTGCGAATCAGTATGATAAATTCAAACATATTTGAAAATGGTTTTTGCCTTTAAGAAATTTGCAATTTAGTAGTGGAGGCAAGATATACTTGGTTTGTTAAGAAAAAAATGTCACCTATGTGTCATAAATGTGGCTTTCAATTAAGTTAAAGAATGAAAACCAACTATTTTTGCTCTGGCAAATGATAACCAGAAAAGAATAATGCAGGGTGGCTTCTCCCAACAGACCTTTAATTTCACTGAGAAGGTGCATTTATACACATACCTTCACATTATAGTCTTTTAAAAGAAAAACAAGTGGGTAACATGCCTATCATCTTAGACATTCTAGGAGTAGGACATTTTGATTATATTACCAACAGTATTACCAAAAACTTCTTCTTCAATTTTTCTTTTTTTTCCTTCAGGAATACAGTAATATTATGACATTGGAACTTCTTTTCTGTGTTGTTTTTTGGGAAATAGAGGATGAGAGAGATCGTGTGTGGGTTTGGAGCATCTTGTATGTCTGGAAAGCCACGCCAGGGGGTCACAACAGGAATCAGAGGAAGGGAAAGGACAACTGGGCTCTTGAAACTAAATCAAAGCTTAAGGAAGATGCTTCCTGTTTCTTCTAGGTCATTTTTCTGCACTTTACAGCCCAGGTTGGTAGGTTGGGAATACACATGATAATAAGGGCATGAATTTGGTTGGGGTGACCTATGGGTCCTTAGTGATTTTCTACTGTAAACAGATTGCAGTAGAAAATCACTTGGGAAATACCACTAGTTTTTATTATATATTATATACATCATAGCTAATATATCAAAATGTAAATGGGTCAGTTAGCCTCCTTTACAAGATTAAAAAATCCTTTAAGTGAAGGATTATGTCTTCTTTTATATCTCTGTCTATGTCTGGTATCTTGTTAAGTATATTGTACATGTTTCTTAATCGTGTAGCTTTTTTCAATCAATTGGGAAAGAAAAGAATAAATCCAGACTTTTGGAGCAAGGAGGGGTTTAAGACTCTTGGAGAATATTTTCTGTTAATCTAATTTACATGCCTAAGAATCTGAAAGCGTTCTGGAAAATGTGTGGTGCATTTCATTTGAAACTCAGAAACAGATAGGGTTTGGGTAACTAACTTCTCTACTAGAAATCAATTCTGCAGGCAGGCTGCAAAGAAGAAATGTTCCCATTCAAGTGAGTCCAGTGGTTCTTTGGACCAGCTAACTACTAGTAAATGGTATGTGGATTTTGATGTCAGTAAGCAACTGAAGAAACACCGTGACCAAAAGAGTTGGAAAATACATTGTCCCAGGGCCATTAAGTGCCTTCAAAGTAAGAAACTTCTAATCAACTGCCTTCGATCTGAGGGTCTTAATTCAGAGGTCATTTTCCTATTCCTTCAACCACCAGAATTGGAAAGAAAAAGCAACTCACCCTTCTACTTCCTTTTTCTTTCCAGGACCTTAGTCCTGCCAACCCCCAGCCTGGGGCCCTTTAGTGCCATTGTCATTGCCCAAGAATGTCCAAGGGGAAAGGAGGGAGAATACAAAGAGCCCAGCCCATCCTGCCCCCTCCTCTGTCACAGGAGCCCCAATGCCCATCACAGAAAAGAGCTCAAGAAACAGATACGACATTTCCCTCTGGGTCCCTCATCCCAGCCTCACTCTAACCCCCAGGGCTGGCTCCTAAGTTTCTGTTCAGTCTTCAGTGAACTGTGTTGGTCACACACATGCGCACATATGAAGCCTTGGGGTTTACACTGAGGGGCCCCAGCCCTGGGACCCCTGGCAGCTCTGGTCCTGGGGTCCTCTTTGCCCTACCTGGTCCATTCCAGATGCCAGGGTTGGGAAGGTTGGGTCAGGCCTCTGCCTTACAAATGGAAGTGTGTTTTAGTCTTCTCAACTTGTTTTTGTAGCCCTCCCTTGGTCTGGGGAGAGGAGGTGGGTCTGGATCTTCCTTCAGAACTCCGTTTAATGTCAGTTTATCCGCTATGGTTGCATTTCTGTTTTCTGTGAATGAGGCTGCATTCAATTAAAGAAGCAACAGATGCAAAAAATAATAATTTGATGAGGAGCCACTTAATATAAAATTATCCCGGCAACTGTTACGTTTATCTGTGTTCCTAAACATGCTCTGAATTCTGAATTATTTTAAATGCAAGTGAAAATGATAATGAACCTTTCATTCAGAGATTACTCAAAGTTATAGGGGGTCTATGTTAAAATGGCAATGAGAAAACTAAATGATAATTCTACCCACTAGGATAACAAGTATCTTTAGATCACTAAGGAATCAAGGCATATTTTTTCCTGCCAGGATCCTAAGCCAAACATTTTGCCCCTGCTTCCAGCTTCGAAGCAAAGCTGTTTGACTCCCAAAGACTCTTCGGATAAATATACATTCATATCCTAAACTTAATGCTTCTGTGAGTTGCTCTGACAGTTATCTAGGCTCTCTTAGCCTATTATCCAAAAATGTTTTCATGTCCTGAATTAATTCAAGTTTCAAATAAAAGCTAAAATATCTAATGGATATCCAGGAAGCATCTTTATCAGTAATATTTATAATGGCTGATATACTGAGTCCCTCAAAATATAAAAATAGTTTTAAAACCATTTTAAATGCCTCTCCCTTTCCTCCTTTCTTTGTTGGGGGTGGTTTTTTTCCCTACTATAATGCAGGAAAGCCTCATTTATGATAAAATGCTAAGTGCTATTACTTTTCTTTGCAGATATCCAACTTTGATTTCAAAATCAAATTGCAGTTCTGGGAAGCCCAAAGTGCTTCCTTACAGAATGACTATCCTATTTTGGATAGGTTTCGTGTATAAACATCTGCCTTTAATCTCCCCATGCCGTCCCTCCCAAACTTTTCTCTCTTTTATTTTCATACCTGAAATTTCAGGGAAAATGAAATATTGAGTCACAGAGTAATAAAAAGCAGGCATGATACAGAGGAGACAGGCATTTTTCAAAAACAACAATAATAATAACAACAAAACCCTGTAATGAGCCAAATCCAGCCAAACATTATCTTTCATTAAACTACAGGAAGTCAGTACAACCAATGTATTTGCAGGAACTCCGATGTCAGTGCTATGTAAAACTCATGCCATCTTTTCCCTCTGAAAGAATAATGGATTAAATCATTAATCCTGGCAGAGAAACAGAACCAATAGGATATCTATGTAGATAGATATAGATATAAATGATGTAGATAGATACAGATATAGAAGTAGATACTGATATAGATATAGACATAGATACAGGGGTGAGCAAAAGTAGGTTTATAGTTATGAGTACGAAAACACCTTTTATGCTTGTATTATTATTTATCAATTTGTATTTTTATATGAACAACTGTAAACCTACTTTTGCCAACCTCTATATGGATATACATGATAAGAGGATATTTATTATAGTAATTGGCTCACACAATTATGGAAGCCAAGATATCCCACAATCTGCAGTCCGCAACCTGGAGAACCAGGAAAGCCTATGGTGTTAAGTTTAAGTCTGAAGACCTGGGAACTGGGGGCCTGAAGTAAGCCCTGATCTGAGTCCAAAAGTTCAAGAACCCCGAGCTCCAATATTCTAGTGGAGGAGGAGATGGATATCTCAGCTCAAGCAGAAAGAGAGCTGATTCACCCTTCCTCCATCTTTTTGTTCTACTTGGGTCCTCAAATAATTGGATGATGCCAACCCACATAGGGGAGGATCATCTGCTTTATTCAGCTCACCAATTCAAATGTTAATCTATCCCAGAAACACCCTGAAAGATAAACCCAGAAATAATGAGTTACCAGCTATGGGGATCCCTTAGCCCAGTCAAGTTGACACATGAAATTAACCATGATAAGTACCATTTGGGAAGGGTCTTCTACTAATTGGTATCATAATATCACCTGACGTCATTTTAGTAGTTGTGGTAAAGAAGAATTATTGCTCCTTTTGTTTTGCGACTCTGGTGAGACCATTCTAAATGTGGCCTAAGTAATAATACCCCTGGTGTCTCCAGGGGTATGCTTCTAAAAATTTAACTGTGGGGGTCAAGTAACTTGCGGGGTCATAGGTCATCACAATTGATCAACATGATTCCATGTTTGCTCCTACTTGATTTTATACTCCAGTTGTAGATATGAGAAACTTTCAGGTATAACTGAGAGTCAGTTAGCAGAGGGCTAATATTAGAATAAACTTGTTTGAGTCTTGAATACTTTAGCTAGGTCTGCATGTAATCATATTAGGGATTCAGCATTTCTGAGTTTGCCCTGAATTAATATGTCCAGGAATATACTGACTGCCTAGCCTTACTGCCCAGTCATCCCCAAAACTCCACTTCTGGAGGAACTGGTAACAACTTTCACAACATTTCTAATGAGACATTTTTCCATCTTTAAGAGAAAAAGATTGTATAGAGTTTGAGTCACTTCAGGAAAAACTGAAATTCTCGAATTACTTTCACAGTAGAGAATTGGAATAAATGCTAGCTTAGTATATAATAACTATAAAATTTATGCCTTTTGATTTTTTATTTTATATATAAACCTTATAAACTACAATGAATTTAAAAATGACCCTCAAAGCTCTATTACCTGTTCATCCCATGAATAACATGGTCTTGAAATATGGCAGCACATACAGAATCCTGCAAACCAGACTCTCTAAGGTGCACTGAGAAACCTCAGGACACAAATAATAAACAAACAAACACTGCTACACAAATAATTTTAAATGTTATGAAAACTTTAAAAGAATGGTGATTGATTAAAATATGCAAATATATGATATTTTGAGAAGCATGTTTAATAACACAGATTTTTTCTATGCTGACAGAATAAAGAGCAATACATTCCCCAAAAAATATAGTAGTCAACATGCTTTCTGATAACAGCAAACTGTATATAATCTTGATGAATTTATGCTAGCCTGTAGCACTGGTATAGGATCTATTAAGAAAATATAATTGGGAAATATCTTCACAGTTTATTAATTTGACAGAGCTGGCATTGACCTTCTGGGTGGACTGATGATTATTTATGAGTACTACTGCCCATGTTGGCAATAACTCAAAGAATTTGCCCCAAATCTTCTGAATTCTTCATGCCTTCTAGTATTTTTGTCCATGTAATTTTGTTCACGATGTTAGGTAATATAGAGGCCCGTGACAGTTCTTAGAATTCCTTCAGAGCTGATCCTCAAAACAGTGAACCTGCATGAAGGTTCTGTGTCCTGGGAAATCTACCACAGAAGAGCGAAGCTTGGCCAGGGCTTGAGACATTCCATTTAATTTATGGAAATGAATTATATGATTATTTGTTATGACATTATTTATTATAACAATCTCCTCTTTTTTCTCATTACCTGTTTGGGATTGTGTATAGTCACACTCATATTTTCTGGGAAATTCACCTTTGCTAAATTTACTTTTGTGAAGAGATACTAGCTGATTGCTTCCTCAAGTCTCCACGTGCGTGATGATCTCCCTAGCTGTCAGCTTAGAAATTTCTCAGAAATGTATGGAGGCATAAGATAAATGACTCAGTTACTTTCCATAAGCTATAATGTCTTCACCAGGCTATTGGTTCCCTTTGGAACAGGTAGATCTCTAAGCAATGATTTATAGTGCAAATAAATTATGAACTTTTATTAATGCAACAATTTAATCATATGAATTAATCTTAAATAGAGTGCAATGACCTAAATCTGACAAAAATCTTGTCCTTATAGCCTGTGAGGAAAATAGCATCATTCTAGCCTGGGCCCTTGATTCCGTTTGCTTCCAAATAGAATGAAGACCTCTTAACATGTAAATTCTGGAGAGCAGACTGATAGGTGAAAATTTGTAATAAGCCACAAGCTATGATTCAAAATTTAGCATTTGTTGAGGATTTAAAATGAAAGTTGTAACTGTTCAGCTATAGCATTTAAGAGTAATTACGTAATGTTTGTCATACTTATCATTTATTTTATTTATATGTAATGTGTGTGTGTGCATTTTAATAGTTGAAATCAGAAATGAGGTTTTACTTTAACTTTTTAAAATAATTTTTTAAAATGTAATTGTTGTTCAAGTACAATTTTCTGTCTTTTACTCCCATCCCAGCCCACCCACCCGGCCCGCCCCCTCCCTCCCATTTCCACCCCTGCTAGTTTTTGTCCATGTGTCTTTCATACTTGTTCCTGTAAACCCTTCCCCTTTTCCCCTGAAATTCCCTCCCCTTTCCCCTTTGGACACTGTCAGCCTGTGTTCTATTTCAATGTATTTGGTTATATTTTGCTTGCTTGTTTGTTTTGTTGTTTAGGTTCCTGTTAAAGGTGAGATCACATGGTATTTGTCTTTTACTGCCTGGCTTATTTCGCTCAGCATAATCCTTTCCAGTCCATCCATGCTGTTGCATAGGGTAGGAGCTCCTTCTTTCATTCTGCTGCATACAATTCCATTGCATATATGTACCATAGTTTTTTGATCCATTCATTTACTGATGGGCACCTAGGTTGCTTCCAGTACTTTAACATTTTTAAAGTCTTATAAGAGTATTTTACATATTGTCTTGAAATTACTGTTTTAATATTGACAAGTATCCTGCTAGAGTTTTCAACTCTCATAGTTAAAAAAGCAAACAATAAGTCCCTAGATGATTTTGTAAACAATAAAAATAACTGATTTAACCAGTTAAATTTTGATTAAGAGACAATACTGTTTTCACAGGAAACTGGACATAAGGCAGTGAGTGGCCGAGCAAAGCAGAGATAGACTGTTGCCTCATGGAGCCTGGTCCTGTGCAGAAGACAGATGAGAAACTATACACTAAGCCAAACTTAAATTAAACGAACAATTGCAAATGTGCAAAAGGCGCCTGGCCTCAATGTGGAGGGTTAAGGTTAGCCAAGGCTTTAAGTTGAGACATGAGTTTGAGCTCATTTGGCAAATAGAGGGACAGAATAAAAACTGTTTCAGGTATGAGAACTAGCATGTGGGGGAGTCTGCAAAAGAGAAGAGGGTGGTGTGTTTGCAAACTAAGAGGCAGCCTGTACTTCTCAAACAAGGAGCGTATGCAGGCACAAGGGACAAGATGGGGATAAGCAGGTCAGCCAGGTTAATCATTCCGAATTTTGTTTCAGGATTAATGAGAAGTTGCTTGTGCAAATTAGGGTTGTATTTTTAAATATTCACCTGGGAATAGCATAGAGAAAGAACTGTAAGGAGACAGAGTAAACTGTAGAAAGGCCATTACCAGGCCTTTGCAGAATCCCAGGCAGAGAACGGTAGCCTGGCTGGGTAGATGGAGAGAAGGAGCACATGGCAGAGTCACCTCACATTTAGAAGCAAGACTGGGGAAGCATTCCAGAGTTACCAACCTGACAGTGCTATTATCATCTAGTCATAGCCTAACATGTTAGTATTTTTCATGATCAAGTTATATATTGTTATTCTGTAAGATCATGTTGTGATAAAAAACATTCTCCTTTAGTTTTATGAAAAGCATTCCTAGTTTATTTAGGTACTGCAAGTATGGGTTGTACTATATTAGCTCATTCTTGTTTTGCTGATACTTCTATGCTAATCAGAAATGATACTGTCACAGCAGCTAGAACCAGCTAACAGGGCATTTCTAGTTTCAGGATTCATGTGTAAGCATTGGAAGACTAAATACCTTGGCCAATAGTGTTCTTTATTTTTTTTAACAAAACAGATAAAGACTCTCAACCCTTTATTAAACTATAGATGAAAAAGAATTGCTGGAATGTTGTTGCATATTCACTTTTAAAAACAGAAATGCAGATCTTAGTTTATAAATCTGCAAAATGTCCAAGTTACTGCTCTTGAAATAAAGCCTTTAAGAAACTCATATTTATAGACCACTTTTTACCTTGTCAACACGGGCAGTCCCTGGCTCCCAAAGCGTGTGAAAGAATAACTGACTGGGTTGTTTAACCTGTTACAATAGGAACACTTTCAAAGAGCCTTCTCTTTAATGCCCTTACCAGGTTAACCAGGGGTCCCTCCTCCCTCTCTAATTCATTCTGGTGGCCAGATTACTCTCCAGTGCCCCTGCAATCAGTTCTCCCTACCTACTCTCCAAGAGTCCTTGATGTTGGCTCCTCAACTAGATTATTCCAGTTATACATAATTTTGTAATTATATTATTAAGTTACATGAACTGATAAAATATTGTAAGGAGTCAACTTTTAAACTAAGTTGTGTTTCAAAATGGTAATGCTATTGATAAGTCCCAGCTCTCCCACCTCTCAGATTGTTGTCAAATAGGGGTGGGCAAGATAATTAACGATTTGGCATTATAGATCTATTAGTCTGAAATCACAAATGTCTTAAATCCTTGCTCCACTTTAAAGGTATCAAAACTTCAAAGCATGAACGATGCATTATGGATGTTTTGTGCAAAAATACAACTCCATTTGGCAGATTATTTTAAAAAGAGGGCATGTTGGCTCACCATCAAAGATGGGAAAATGAATATACATTGGTATGTTTTAAATGAATATAAAATGTTTAAATTATGTATCATTTAAAACTATTCCACTTTTAAACTGAGGCCGATTAACCAGCATGAGGTCAGATCAGGTCTCTTATTGTCCCTAATTGTCCCTGGCCATAGGACAGCCCAGACATCAAACATTCTCTGCTTGAGTCATCAGTGAACATTCTGGCCTCTATATCTTTATTTTCCTGGGCTACAATCTGGCTTCCCTGATTTACAACAGTCTCCACCTACCTTCTGCCAAAAAAATTCTCCTATCCAGCCTGCTTTTGTCAACTCTTAGCTGCCTTCCGTAACACCTCGATTTCACTGCCACTTGTGACATGTATCAGGATCAGCCCTTCTACCTCTGCCTCATCCTGCCTATTGAGTGAGTAGTGAGAAATTGAGTACATCTGAGCTCTTCGGGTATATTTCCTCTGTGAGGTACCAAGAGAGTCATAATCAATACAGCACCAGATGCAGGCAAGCAAACCCTCATCCAAGAGACTGCTGCCTGCTGCCTGTGGACGGTTCAGCTCCTTAGAATAATTAAAACAGGCAATTTGATCGCAGATGCCTTTCTCTTGTTAATCATCAGGTCATTAGCCTTAATAAGATCAATCTGTGATTAGATTCACTGTATCCCAATCCAATGAAATGGAGCAGAGAGGAAATCAAATTTCAGTTCATGTTTCATTTATCTCTAACCTTCATCTCATGCCACAAAGCCCAGTTGGTCTTGGGAGGTAATAGATGCACTGTCTTGATGCCTAAGTGATCAAAGATTCAGGAGACTGACAGTAAAAAGGGAGCATATAGGGGAATAATAAAGACGTTTTTAGGCATATGTTCTTATTCCTGGGACACAGAAGCAGGGTTGGCTGGATTACTGGGGACTTGACCCATTTCTTGTAATCATTACTGTCCTCCGCAGGGATGTGGGATGTGGGATGTGGGTAGAAATTAGCATTGCTGTTATGGTGCCAAGGGAGGTAGATTTCTCCCACATTTCAAGGATTGCCTCAAAACCCTATCAACCCTAGACCCTCCGATTGCCCAGTGAACTATCCAGAACTGGCAAATCTACAGAGACAGAAAGTTGATCAGTGATTGCCAGAATCTGGGGGAAAGGGAAGTAATAACACATGACATTTAATTATTTGGGAGGTTCTTTTTAGGGTGGTAAAAATATTCTAGATTTAGTGGTGATGGTTGAACAACTTTGTAAAAATACTAAAAAGCACTTAATTGTATACTTTAAAATGACAACTTTTATAGTATATGAATTAAATCTCAATTTGAGAAGAACATTTCAAAGTCAAAAACATCATGCTGATCAGGCTACAATAGACCAATTTCATCAGAACACCTGGGGCATCGAACCAGGGAAGAGAGGGCCCCAGCCTCTGCTCCCACAGTGACCTTCTGTTTCACATGGGAAGCCATGAAGTCATAAAAGGTGAGAAGTGGAAGGACCTTGTGACCCTTAGGTTCAAGCCTTAACCTAACAGCACCCTCTTTAAAATGCAACTGGAGAACATTTGGGGGCATCTTAAATACCAGAGCAAGGCCGGTTCATAATCAAGCCACTATACTTCATGTGCAATCGTAGTCAATGCCATCATGGTCAACGGGCCCCTGCCTTCCCGACAACCCACATTTTTTTGTATTTGTTTTCTTACTCATCTGTCTGTCAAAAGTTGTATTCTCATCTTTGGATGTTCGAGCCTACCCTTCTGCATACAGTTTGGGTTCTAGCTGCGGTCATTCTTGCCTGAATTAGTAATAATACTACTGAGCAATTTCAATCTGTGGACCCCGTCCTTGTGATCTCTACTTTGAAACATAGGATACTCCACTGTTTTTCTGATAATTCGATCATTGCTTATCTGACCTCCTCAGAAATATGTTAAAATATGACCTCATGCGACCTACCGGAGCCTTTTCATATCTAACATAGAAACAACAGTGTGCCTGCCTGGCCTCCCATAGCCCCACATATAATAAATAGATTGCCTGACATAAAAGGCTTTGATAAGCTCATAACACAAATATTGTTAAGAAAAATAAAACCTGTTCCTTTTCTACGTACTGCAACCTAAATCTGCTATATAGAGAAGGAAAAATAATATATTGAAGGTGGTAAGAGAGATGATAAATGTAAGTAGTTTATATTTTTTAAAGGATAAGGCTAAGAAGAAAGATGATTGACATCTCTAAATTAAGGAAGATGATGGAAATAAGGAAGAAGAATCCTTCTGATACTCAACAGAGGCAAAGCTTATCACTCAAAGGAGTGTATGGTACAGTTTTATACTTCAGGGAGAAAACTAATGAAAAAAATCTGTGACAGTTTACAGGTATGATATATCTAGTTTCATAAATAGATTTATTCAGAACACCATCTGTATTTATGTTATTTTTATACACCTACTAATACACTTCTGCTTTTGGCCATTCCTGTCTATTAAACATAAGTTTTCAAACATTTCTGCATGATTCTGAGAGCAGAGAGGGAAAGGGTGGACTCTTTGTATGTTGACAAGCATTTGCACAATGCTTTGCAACATTTCATTGGCAGTGTTGCCAGGAATTAGGGCAATTCCTCAGCCATGGTTTAGCCAACAATGGATTTAAGATAATATGACATTGATACTTGTTCACTACAATTGAAAACCCAGTATCAGTATAAAAATAGATACGCAGTTTAACATCAGTCCTTTTACACCAAAGAGGCTGACAACAGTCATCTCTGCATCACCCCATGAGCCAGGTCTATGCTGGGAAGGCCTTTTCGATAGAGCATTTGGTAGAGCATAGAGCACTGACTCAGTGTGTGGGCTGGAGACGGGACCTAAAACTGCACTTGGAGAAGCAGTTTAAAAGGCCATGTGGTTGCATACATATCTCATCAAGACTACAGAAAATTTAAAAGAGAGCGAAAATTTAAAATAGATTTAGTTTCACGCTAGTAAGACATGGCTCAGCAAGTAAAATGCTGATCAAGTCTATGTAACATGGACCTCGTGGGGGAGTCTGCATCTTGAATAAGACAGAACGAACTTACTAAGAAGGATTAAGTACTAGACTGCATTTTTATCATTTATCTATCTGGGTTCTTTTGGAAGTTGATCACCATTAGAAGTTTTATATACTATGTTTACTATATATTTAAAAATATGTAATGCTACTTTATCGAAATTTTGTCTTACTCTTCTTGATGACAGTTTTTTCTCGTGAGGTTGGGTTAGGGTTAGGTTTGCAAGGGAATACTGTTCAGAAAACTGTAAACCTTTCTTTTCAAATCTCAGATGAAAAATGGAATCCCTTTGGGAAGATAAGGGAAGAACCATGTCCGAGTTCAGCCTGGAACTTTGCAGCAGCAAGGACTCTAGAGCGCATCTGGTCTATAGCATTATTCTTTGATGCTTTCTTTCTTAAATCCCATTCTTTCTGATATTTCCTTTAAATCATTATTTATAGAGATAATAATTGAAACTTTTTTAAAGGATAGCATTGGAGATCCCAAAAGAATTTGGAAGAACTCAGTGTGTTGTAGGAAAGAAACCTTTGGGACCTTTGACCTATTCCCTGTGGAGAACAGCCCTTTGAAGTTGTTTACAAGGACAAGAAGTCACTTCCAAAGGAACATCTGGGTGACTCTGTAAGAATCAAATTGTCTTAACCAGACTTGGAGCTACAGATGTGCTTTGAGCATGCTTGCCCCTGATAGGCCCGAATCAGAGGACTATGGGAGTGAGAGCAGCATTGGCTCCTATGCAGATGCCCCCCACGTTTTGATAACATCCTCTCTGCTCAGCTACTTGAAGGAGCAACCAATGTGCCTGCCCTTATGTGTGTATTGCCCCCTTTTAGCTAATGCAGAGATGTTCCCTCTTCTGTAAAACACTTTCCCTCTTAATTGTTATTTGGATGATGTGCCATGACTTACAGATAAACATGACAGACTATCAAATGTGTCTATTTTCTCTCTCTTTCAAAACATGTTAAAATTATATCAAAAGACTAGAACTTGACATTAAAAGACTGAAACTATACTCAAAGTTAAAGAGAAAGGACAACAGATGAAAGGTTGAAACATATTTTGGGGAAAAAAAAAACACAGTGAACAGATGAACTGGGCTGTTGTCATAGATGGGAGGAAACTATAACCTGGGTGTCTGCCGGGGAAGATCACAACGATGGATAATGTGATTGATTCTGTAGATTCCTGGAAAATCTGAGAAGTGGAGGCATAGCACTAGGAGGGGGAGTAAAAGAACTGATGCCTTCTGGTATAAGCTTTGAAATATGATTTAATCTTTTATATCATGTACATGAATTGTTCTAATTGAAAAAACAAAACAACTTAGAACTTCTGAGAAATGGTTCTCTATCATATGAGTGTGAGACACAGATATCGATTCTTTCCTTCTTATGTATACATCGTCCAACCTCTAAAAAAGCTCTTTTTGGGAACAAATTAGAATGCAGATCAATTGGGATGAAGATTCAGTGCAATTTTTCCTTTAGTATTAAAGTTGATTCTTCCATTGTTCTTTGCACCGATCAGACGGTTCTCAGACTAATAAATTTGAAGCCTAATGTTGGCCTGTCTCTGCAGCTCTGGCATTCAGTGTTCCCACCACTCCCACATCAAAGGGGACAAACTGCCACTTTATCCAGTGCCTTCCTCTTCCCCTACACAGCTTTGGAGCAGGAAAGGTGTGCTGTCTGGTTCTTTTTTTGGCTCAGAGGCCCTGGTCTATGTCACCGGGAATCTACAGAGCTCCCAGTTTTGAGTATGACTGCGGCATCTCTATTTTAATTTCTCCCCAGCTGTGTGATGGGCTGAAACACAGATGGGAAGCAGAGCTGTGGGAAATCAGAATTGAAAAGTGAGTTGAAAACCCAGTGAAGCCTTGACAAGAGCAGAGTCGCTCTGAGAGTTCTAAGCTCCCAAAGCAGGCGGGATTCTGTGGCTTTCTTATTTCTCTTCCTATACTGTGGGGTGTAGCTGGGTCTTAAGGTATCCTGGAGAGGAAGGCGGGTGGCTGGAGATGGCTGGAGAAGGATCCTGTTATTCAAATATTTCACTTGCTTTAGACCTGCTCCAGCAGACAGATTTCTCTGATTAAGGTGACCATGTATTTATCATCCAGCCAGACAGTTTTAAGGATCTAAGGGATGTATTAATACACAAACAAGACAAGTCAAATATGACCCAGGACTCTTTGGGCAAACTGGAATGTTTCCTGGTTCACATTTGTCCCAAGCCCATTAGCTGGGACACGTGGGTACTTAACTGAACTTGTATTTTGTGTCCTGACTTCATTCCCACCCTCCCATCTGCTATGACTCTTTCTTGGACTCATCATTCAATAGTCAGATCCTTGTTTGTCATGGCCCTTGATCCTGACACCCTGGTAGTCCACTCTGCATGGTAAACCCTCCCTTGCTCCTGTGGACCAGACTGTCACTGAGGAGGGTCAAATAGCAAAGATCGGGCCCTGGCTGTAAATTTGTAACAGTCAAATCTTTCCCCTCTTCTCTAAGCTTGCAAATGCCTTTGAACATTTGAACAACATTTCAGGCCATTATAGTATAAGAAAATTATTCCCAATCCTTGTTTTTTATCTCTCATTATGCCTTTAGATGCTACAGATGCCTTTATTCCCTGCATGAAATTAAATTCAATTCATTCCAGTTAAAATCGTATTATAGGTGCCACATTTACAATGGTAGGAGGTATGATGGCACCACAGACAGGGTGTGAAAACTGCATACTGTAAGTAGTCCTGCTAACTTTTTAAATTAGGTACAATCCAATTTAATTCATATAGATACAGACAATGACATAAATATATATATAAATTATACCTAGAAAAGTTATTTAGTTCAGATATTTAGGTATAGAACAAAAATATGGTGAAAAGTGACAGCACCTACCTTCTAGGAGAAGAGCTGCATACATTATTTCATTTACTAAAGTATATTTTATATACAGTTAGTATGAACAGTGAACAGTGGTGTTCTGTAGCAATTCTCAGTTCTTCTGCATTTCTCTGTGCTGATCCAGTTTGTTACACTTTCTCCAAGTGCTTTTTCTGCACTTCACGCCTTTGCCTGCCTATGCTCGCTGCGCTGGAATAGGAGCAGTGTTGCTGATTCATGGCCTCATTCTCTTCAGAAAAACTTCTGTTTTTGTATCTGTACCTTTACAAGTTCCTATGAAGCACAGTCGTTATCAAGCGATTATAAATAGGGGGCCTGTTTTCTCTAGTATGCTGGGCAAAACCAGAGTCATGAAAAGGCCAGGTGGAATCTAATGAACAAATGAACTAACAAGGAAAATGGGGACAGACTCACAGATGGAGAGCAGATGACAGCTAGTGGAGGGGGGAGTTAGGGCATGGAAGGACTGAGCAAAAAGGAGAAAGGACTCACAAACATGGACAACAGTGTGGTGATTCCTGGAGGAGGGGGTACAAGGGACTAAAAGGTAATGTAAAAAAATACAATAAAGATAATTTTTTTAATTAAAAAAAAACCTAAAGAAAAGGCACAGGAAGTAACAGAGGTTAATACCAGAAATCCAAAACAAACCACTGGAGAGACTCAATTCCATTTTCTCAACATGCTCAGCCACACGCAATGAAACAGTGCCTCACTGAAATGTAAAGAATCAACTGATCACGACATTCACAATTTGACCTGGACTTCACAAATGAATTA